>SNQJ01S0076839.1:0-17383 GCA_010110895.2 Picea sitchensis | reverse complement strand
TGACATCATCTTTATGGGAAAGGGACATATTATTGTATTGAATTAATTGAAAGAGAAACTTACAACCTGAGCCTTGATGTCATAGGTCTCCTTTCGATGGCTTCTAGCTCTGACACACACACTTGCTCATGCATGAAGAAAATCAACCACTTCTGATGACCTTACTGTTGTCTCTAGCTGTTGTAGCATCAGTCCTCCATACAGTCTTGCATAGATTCTCTAATCAATCTCTTGCTAACTTGATTCTTGCTTAACTTAACCCTTTCCATGAGCAATCTCCTCAATATATAGGAAGAGATAGATTAGTTACTTGGATAGGGAATGATCCCAAGATATCTGGAATGATAGTACTTGAATAACCACTCGAAAGCCAACTCACCCTTCTAGAAGATTCCCTTCTAGAAGGTTCAAGATCTTTATCTTTTTCCCTTTTAAGAGCATGTTTGCACCCTAACCATGAGTACAGTGTGAGAAGTTCGCACCCCAGCTTAAGGTAGCCTGCGGGAATCAGGCATTCTCGCAGGAGAATATATAAGTAGCCTGCGAACATGTTTCAAAATGTGAGTTCTGGAAGAAGATAACTGTAACTTTTCTCAGGAAAGTGTTCTTGGTAAAGAGCTTGATTTTCAATCATCATGACATCATCATGACATCATCACAATGACCAAATTTGTGGATAACAGCTACAGTCGATGCTTTAATAGGTTGCAGATCTGGTTCTATGACCATCTCGGATGGTTATGACACAAAAAAACTTACCCTGTATCCTAATGCTACACCTAGTGCATAACCTGAACAATCTCTATGGATGGACACTGAGGATGAAAATGCTATGCCTGTGATAACTATAGGAAAGGCCCTGAGTTTCAAAGACGATACGAAGGATGAGTTAATCAAATACTTTATTTGTGACCCCTCTACTGTTACACAACACACGCACCACCAATTGATCAGAGTCTTTGATCCTATGGCCCAAGAAGAAATGAACTCGAAAATGTTCTCAGAAACTGTTGACAATTAGAGTGATTCGGCTGTAACAACAGTCTCTTTAACAACAAATGATGTAACAGCAGATGATGAAACAACAACAACTGAATTATTTCCTAGAGTCAATTCTAAGAGCATCGTTGTAGAAATCGAACCTGGAAAAACCTTGAACATCAATCCCGATCTCTCCAACGCTGAAACTCATCGACTGATGAATTTACTGACTGGACATAAAGAATCATTTGCATGGGATTACATGGATATGAAAGGAATTCCCTCTGAACTATGCACCCGCCATATATACATCAAAGAAGAATGCCGACCCATTTTCCAGCCGCAAAGGAGGATGAACCCAAACCTTAAAGAAATTGTTAAGGAAGAACTTCAAAAACTTCTCAACGTCGGATTCATCTATCCTATATCAGATAGTGAGTGGGTATCACCGTGGGTTATTGTGCCTAAAAAGAATTGTAAGTGGAGAGTGTGTGTGGACTATAGAGCCCTGAATAAGGCAACACAGAAGGATCATTTCCCTCTTCCATTTATTGATCAGGTTTTAGATAACTTAGCTAGAAAAAAATATTTTTCTTTCCTAGATGGATTTAGTGGCTATAACCAGATACAAATTGCCCCACAGGACCAAGATAAGACCACCTTTCCTACAAGGTTCTCCGATTTGTCTTGTGTAATGCACCAACCACTTTCCAGAGAGCTGTGATTGGTATTTTCTATGATATGGTGAATGGCTGTATGGAAATATTCATGGATGACTTTACACCTTATGGGACTGATTTTGAAGATGCTTTGTCTAATCTGGAAAAAGTGCTCAAAATATGTAGAAATTCTCATCTTTCTTTAAGTATAGAAAAGTGTCATATGATGATGCGCGAAGGGGTAGTGTTGGGACACTTCATCTCTTATGCAGGGATTCAGGTAGATCCAGCCAAAATCCAGGTAATTTTGGACATTCCAACTCCATCAACTCAGAAAGAGGTAAGAATTTTTTTAGGGCACATCAGGTATTATAGGAGATTCATTAAAAATTTCTCTAAACTTTCCTCTCCATTATTTTTTTTACTAACAAATGATGTTAACTTTCGTTGGACTAACGACTGTGAATTGTCCTTTGTAAATCTTAAACAGAGATTGTCCACAACTCCCATCTTGAGAGGGCCCAATTGGGCTATGCCTTTTCACATTTCTTCAGATGCCTCAGACACTGCAATTGGTGCAGTACTAGGGCAATAGGAGGACAAACAACCCTACGCGATATACTATATCAGCAAGAACATGGCTCCTGCTGAGTTAAATTACACAGTTACTGAAAGAGAATTCTTGGCAGTAGTATATGCAATCAATAAATTCAAGCAATATGTAACAAGTTACCCAACTTTTATTCATACCAATCATACAACCATTAAATATCTAATGAATAAACCTATTACTAATGCTTGAGTGACAAGATGGTTGTTACTACTGCAAGAATTTGACATCACTATAGTGGATAGACCAGGAAAAGAAAATGTGGTTGTTGATTTTCTCTTGAGATTACATATAAATGATGATAATTCACTTGTAGATGATTCCTTTCCTAATGAACATTTGTTTGCAGTATCTACTCACTCACCTTGGTATGCAGACATTGCTAATTATTTGGTTGTAGGGAAGGTACCTCCACATCTATCTCCTTGAGAAAGAAGGAAAATTATTCAAAAGAGTGTTAGGTATAGTTGGATAGGAGGATACCTCTTCTACACAGGCCTAGACCAAGAAATCAGGATATGTGTGAGGGATGATGAGGTTTATGATCTGCTGAAATCTTGCCATGATGACCCTTGTGGGGGTCATTTTGCTGATAAAACGACTGGGCATAAAAATTTAAGGATGGGCTATTATTGGCCCAACATATTTCAATATGACAAGAAGTATGTCCAAACTTGTGATAGTTGCCAATGCATGGGTCAGCCAACTCACAGGGATGAGATGTCGCTCTAGTCTCAGGTAGTGTTAGAGCCTTTTGAGAGATGGGCCATGGATTTTGTAGGACACATTCACCCACCTTCCAATCAAAAAGTCTATATATTGGTCTGTACAGATTACATGACCAAGTGGGTGGAGGCAAAAGCACTTATCGGAGCATTAGAATAGGTTCTCTTAGCATTCTTGTTTGAAGATATATTTGTTAGGTTTGGTGTTCCTAGAGAATTGGTCATTGATGGAGGACCCCCTTTTACATCACATAAATTTGAAGATCTACTCAGTAAATATCATGTTTTACATAGAATAGCTTCTCCATACCATCCACAAGGCAATGGCCAAGTGGAAAGCACCAACAAATTTATCGAAGCCATTCTTACTAAAACAGTGAGAGAAAATCGTAGGGATTGGTCTAGCAGATTGCATGAAGCTCTATGGGCTTATCGAACTACTTGGAGGAGCACAACTGGTTTTTCTCCTTACGAGCTGGTATATGGAAAAAGCCATGTTTTCCCATTGAATTTGAAATCAAAACCTTAAGAACTGCATCATCAGTCAACCTTGACTTGACTATGGCACAGAAAGCCAGACTGTAGCAGCTCAACGAGCTTGATGAAAAGTGTTTGGACGCCATCCATCAAACCATAGTGATTCAACAAAAAGAACAAAATGGCATGACCGATTCATCAAGAAGAAATTATTCTAGAAAGGAGATTGGGCTCTGTTGTATGATTCACGCTTTAAGGAATTTCAAGGTAAACTGCATACATGATGGATAGGGCCTTACGAGGTAGACACCATTTTATCCAATGGGATAGTCCGGTTGATTACTATTGATGGATCCAATACACACTTACATGCAAATGGTCATCACTTGCATCTGTATCAACGTCCACTGTCCAAGACGGAATTCAAAACTAGTTGTAAAGTTGATACAGATTATCAGATTTTAAACAGAAAGGAGCTTGCTCCTTCCCCTTCTGAACTTTAGGACTTCTTTTGCTTGGACCTTGTATATAAATAATCTCAACAAAATTTACATTTCTCTATTTTTAGTTGAAATTTCTCTATTTTCTTTACTATGCTAATAAATCTTCGAAAGGTATCAGACAATTATGTATGTGCAGGTAGATTGATGAATGGAAAGGAACGATTAGTTCATGGAAGTTGAAAAACTTCCTAGAATCGAAGTAAGGTAGCGTTCGACCGATTTCAATGTTGTTACATCTACCTCTGCCATTTTTGAAAAAGAACCTACTAATACACTAATTACTAAAATTCTTTCTTGCCACTTCACTCTTTCTTTTTCGCCTTTTTGTCGATGTTGTGGCTCCAACCCTCCAATCTTTCATGCAACAACACCACTGATTAGACAATACTGATGCTTTCTATCTAAAAGTGTTGCTTCATTATGATGTGACTTCACATTCAGAAATTTCCAGTTGGCTAACTACAGTAAGGACTACGTCTCTACACAAGCTATCATTTCTCTCAGGATCCTTCATCATGTCAACTATTCCGCGCCACTCAGATGGCGGTTGGATTGTGCAGTTACTCCGACAGGTCGTTATGTGCGGTAAGATTTGAGGTACGTGATTAATCCTACATGTTAAAGTAATGAATATACAAAAGAATGATTTCCTATTTACTAACCAGTTACACCTGGAGCCAATCCACTTAATTGGGGGGGGGAACGTAAATCTAGCCATTCATTCCGAATTTTATAGACACCCCCACCACCTTTCCGCCCACACTTCTTTTAACTATCTTTTTGCAAACCACGTTCGAGCTTATTGTGTCTCTGATTTAGGTGATATTTTCTCCTCCTACATGCATGTTAGACTCTCAAGCCACATCATGGGAGGATCAGCTATGAGATATGAACCCGCAACTCTGGACAACTTGTTGCTACACCCAGAGGCCTACCAAATATTTCTTCAGGTCAGCTGGATATTGTATTTTAAGAAGTTGAAAGAGTTTAGTGAGAACAAGGTATTGGAGTTTAGTCAAAATCTTACCGAAGGGTATTCAATGGTGAATGGGGTAAGGATTCTAGTATCAGAAGCAAGTATTGTTGTTGTAACAGGGTTTCCAAGAATAGGAGACCGATGGTTTAACAGAAAAACACATATTTTGGATGCACAGAAGGGGTTCCTCGTCACCACTAAGCAATTTCAGACCAAGAGCAGAGGTGTAGACGTCAATTCCTTACCAGAGCCATGGGGGAAAGTCGCAGAATTTCTTAAAAGGTACATTACCTACGAAGGCCGATACCAAGTTGTTTATTTTTCTGATTTCATCTTATTATCACATCTACGACATCAGAAATTGATAAACATTCCTTATTTTCTCCTCCATTCATTGCATAACATGGCCCGTTTTGTAAAAAAATCCAAGAACCCCAAGAACTGTGTTTCTAATCACAGACTCATCGGCCTATTAATTCGCAGAGGTATGGGAATTTCCAATATCCCATTACCTGCTACAGCAGACCAACCACAGTCTGAAAATACAGAAAGGATTGTACCAGTACTTGAAAACGCAACCCATGGACCTCTTCTGGAGCATCTGCCCTCAGCTACAACAATAGTCCAAATCCATACTGTCGTTGTCCATAAGACGACTCAGAAAAGAAACCGTATAACCTAAAGCCATCCTTGCACCAGACATACAAGCCTCAACGAATTTCCATTACAACAGCTTGTAGTTGTGGATGAACAAGCAGATGAAGAGCCAACCACTTGACCAAAACATGTGTCACAACACTTGGCTGCAACACCAATTATTGAAATCCTACCCCCTGCCTCTGACAAGAAAACCCCTGCTCCTATCTCTGCATTACCTAAAAAGAAAGAAAGGATAGCACGGTCCACTATAACATCAAGACCTCTTACCTCCTCTGTTGTGGCACAAACAATCACACAGAACCCTCCTATCGTTGCTACAGCCGATCAAGTGCCTACTATCATTACCTGTGCATCTTTGCAGAAAAGGAAATGTCCATTCAAAGGAAAACCTCGGAGATCCCTTGATCAAATTGGATAAACAACAAGTCATAATCCTCTGGATGCTACAATAGATAATTTTATAGAGGTATGAATACTAGGTTTTACTTTATGCATAGAACTTCAGGAAACTATCTTCTCCTTTCAAAATGAATGTACCCAATTCATAGTAGAATCATCGGTGCCACCTGATGATTCTATGCATCCTATGTCCATTGAAGATGTCCAGATCATCGCAGACCCCAGTATACAAGAACATCCTCCTTGTGTGATTGAGTAAGAACACCCCGTTCCTCCTCTGGCAACGAAGAAGAAAACCACTACTTTCGTTTCTATGTTACCCGGGAGAAGAACCAGGTCCACCAGGTTTGTCGAAGCTACAATTGGATGGCAAGATATGGAGCAAGCTATTCCTATTCTTCATCCACTATCCTTTATGGTTGATACAGGGATGGTTCCACAAGAACCAACTGTCCATGTCGAGACTGATCCACAAGAACCAGTCCTGACAGATATAGTTGTTACACCAGAACCAGCTGCTCCACAGAAGATTGTCCCACCAGAGCTAGTACTATCGGAACCAACTGAGAATGTCAAGACTGTTCCACAAGAACTAGTCCTGATAAACATAGATGTTACACAAGAACCAACTGCCCATGTCGAGACTGATCCACAAGAACAAGTCCTGACAAACACAGTTGTTACACAAGACCCAGCTACACAGCATGATGAGGATGTGCCACTTACCCAATTATTTTCCCAAATAGAGAAAAAGATCAAGAATACAGAAAATTCCAGGATCGATGCACTAATAACTGAGAATGATAACCTCATAACAGAGTTAAAAACCATGAAACAGGAGGTGGCAGTTGCTCGACAGAAAAATCCAGATGGGATAACCTTGGACATCCTAGCACTGAAAAAAGTTGTTATGGGCAGAAACAAAGAACTCATGTGTTTTGAGTGCGGAAACATGTACTATGAGGCAAGATATGAGGTAGTCAAAGTTCCAGTCGCAATAGGACCAAAAATTGTCTCGGTCAAGACTGAGCATGAACTTACTGCTACACAAAAATCAGTAAAACAGAGGAGATCTCATCATCATAAATCAGCTGCTAGTATACCAGAAGCTTTCAAACAAGAACCTTTGTTTCCTTCACGAGTTGTTACTCAAGTAACTCAAACTTCTTCTATTCTCAAGAATAAAGAAACTCAAACAACTTGTTGACATAGAAGATTTTCCTTTTTGACACAGCATTCTTCAATACTGGCACTTAGAAATTTTGCACTGGAGGAGGTAGTTATCTACTTCAGTTACACAGTAAGGTTTGAATGTGTTTTTCATGAGGACATGCAATGTCTTCAGTTGGGGGGTATGTTAGGACCCAGAAATGTCCCTTTTTCACTACATCTTTTGAACATTCAACCTTCTCATTCCTAAGCTAAATGACTATTATAATGAGTAGACCCTTTTTTCCAAGGTATGAACTATTCATCTTTCTTTTATATTTTCATTTACTTAGCATGTTTGATTGGTAACGTTCACATATTTTACCCATGAAATGATTTAAATAATGATCAAAATGTTAGAACAACCCACTTCGAGAAACTCGTTGTTGTTACAGCTATGCGCCAATCCTGGAAGTTGTTACATGACTTCTACAACGGATGCCACCAATCCTGGAAGTTGTTACGTGACTTTTGCAACGGATTCCACCAATCCTGGAAGTTGTTACACAACTGCTATGACAGAAGCCTGTTAATATTGGAAGTTGTTACAACAGACACCACCAGTCATGTTGTTTTACGATTGTTGCAACGCTTAGTGATTAGATATGCTGGCTCACAATGTTGATCAAGGAGAATTCTAGATTTTGTATTAATGATATCTAATGAACAGATTGAGAATCGTGGATTCTCAAGACTGTTCTGTTTTTTATCACTAATTGACTCTAACTTTAAATAACAGAGATTTTGTAATGTAAAGGGTTGTTAGTCTTTTTCCTTTGAAAAAGAAAGAAAGAAAAGTAGTGCTTATTGTACTCAGACATTTTCTGGAAATTGAATGAAAAAGTGGATTGAATTTCTTTAGCAGACTATAACCTATATCTTTGAGTGGATTCAGTGAGAAGGAAAGGGCCCACCTTCCTCACTGATTCCCCTCTATTTCGAATTCTAGATTAGTCGTTTTAATTGCGAATGATTTAACTGTTCGATATTTCTGGAATACAACTGTTGTTACAGTTTAGTTCCCTCTTGGTAAATGCGCATAAACTTGTCTCATGAGAATTAGAAGTCAGTTGTTGAACATTGTTGGAGAACTGCTTTCCCTTTTTGTGCATTAGATTAAAATCTTGTTTTGGAGAAATAAAAGTGTGAAGTAGCTTCTTGCAATAAGTAGATTTCCTTTCTGCAATAGTATAGAGTTTCTTCCTGCAAAAGTAAATTAGAAAGTTAGATTAGGGTAGGAAATTTAGGGTTTTTATATATTCATCAGTTTAGATTGCAATTATGATTTTAATTCTGTAGCACTCCAGCTGTATCAACACAACTGTGTTAGTGATATTGTTTGTTTGTTTTGTTAAAAAGAACTTCCTTACTACAATTAGATTAGAGATGCTTTCATAATCTAGCATAGACTGTGCAGAATTATCTTGAAATAACAGACTTCCCTGGGTTGACAATTTATATTGAACACTTTGATTTTCCATTCAATTAGACAATTAAAGTGCCCAACAGTATCCTAAAAAACCATCTGTGAATGAATAGGCCTCTTGGCCACCGACATTTTCTAGTACTTCGTCTGTAAATGGAGTTGGGAACGGGTGTTTGTAAATGGAGTTGGGAATGGGTCATGTAGGCATGCATCATTTAGCTTTCTGAAGTCGACGTAGATTATGATTCACCCTATTTCCTTATCCTATACTACCATGGGACTTATCCTTTATGTTTCTTCGATTGGTTCAATAACTCCCTCTTTTAACATGCAGTCCATTTCTTCCTTGCATTTTTCTTTATATTGTGGGTTCATTCTATATGGTCTCCATCATACTAGTTTAGCATCATGATTAAGTTGGATTCTCATTTCTCCTAATTCACCAACTATCCCATTCATTTTTGATAAATTGCTCGGGAATAAGTCCTAGTACTCACACAGTAATTCGACTATTGTTTCTAGGGTTTCGTCATCCTAATAGTCTCCTATCTGCACCAACTTGGGATTTTACTCTCTTCCAATGTTGATCTTCCTTGTCTTTATTGGTTGTTCATAGGATTTTGATTCCATCCCCAGGCCTTCTACCGTTCGCACTCCTTTTGTTTCCAGTACTTTAACATTCCAGGGATCTTTTTCGTCCTAGTCCTCTTGGGCCACATTATATCATTCAAGTAATTTATGGATTGTCATAGAAACATTTTGTGCATTGCATATTTATATTACTTCTATATGTTCTTCTTCATTGCATATCAGTCTTACTTCCATATGTTCTTCTTCGTTGAATATTATGTGCGTGATTTACTGAAGTGTTGTATATATCGAGGGTGACTTATGTTGAAATGTAAATGTTTCTTTGAACCTTTGACTTATGTAACACACTCCAATGTGTCTATGCACCCTTCAATTTCTAAATACCAATTTTTAGGTATTGTCTCAAGAGTATGAATGAACTTATGCATCCATTCCTCCTTGGGAACTACATTCCATTAGTTTTCACACTGTGCAATATGCTATGTTGGGTTTCCTTCACCGGTATATTTCTGCACCCTGTCTCCCTCTTCAATATTAAATATTATCTAGATTGGTCTTTTACAATGTTGTGAATCTTCCATGGCACCTTTGTGCATCTCACACCATCTTGCAGGGGTGGTTTTCAACACAACATCTAGAAATAGCAACCTTTGTTTCTCTAGTACATGTTCCTCAAATTTTTGTATGAATGTTGCTATATATGCCAACCCATCATACTTAGGTGGGTTGCACAATTCTACTCCAATCCAACATAATGACCTAGTCATGCGTGCACATCATTGTGTTGAGACTTTATTCATCCTCTGTTGCTAGTTTTCCATACCTTCTTCTGAGTTTGATGTACACAAACTGATGCTTCTCCAACTCAGTGTGTCGTCTGTGGTGGGGTTATCATAATCGTCTATCCTCGTAGTCATATTGTATAGGTTATCAATTTCATCACCCCGTGTTGGTTCTATGAATCACCTTCCTTCTTTTTTTATCTAAACTTTCAGGTCTCCTACTTCAAATATCATCTTACCCCTTTTCAAGTTGATAATTTATTGGTTATCAAAGGCCCATTCCAGTCCCATTAACACTAAATATGGATGATTTTTGTCCACAATCTTGATAAATTCAAAGTTTATGATGCTACACACTCCATATATGTTCATAGGTATTCCTATTAGTCTACCAATAGGTATTATTTTGTATCGATTTGATAGTCTCAATTTGATGGGTGACCAAACTAACTTTGGTTTCCCCATCATCTCCCATGTCTTCTTAGGTAGTACTTTCACGTCGAACCTGTTGAGGGGTATGAGATCCCTTTAACTCAATAGTAGGAACCAAACCTGCCTTAGAGGCCCAATTAGACTTTGCAGTGTTTAATGGGTGGAATGGTTCTCCAGATATTTCGATCTAGGTAATTTATCGATGGGCTTTACTTAGTGATTGGCAGGATATATTTCTGTGAAATTTCCTCCTTCAGATTAAACGTTATCTTTTGTATTTTGTTTTATTATATGAGTCTGATAAAGTGAGGTGTGATGGTATAAACCAATTGATAGAATGGATTCTTAACTATTGAAGAAGGTTGATCCTGGGATAAACCTCATGTTCTAGCATGCAGACAATGATATTCACACCTATTACAAGTATAGGAATAATACATTAACTTGTTGGTATTTCAACAGTGACTGAGATACAATTATTGAAAGAAAATACACATGCAATAAGATGAGTGCAAGAAAAATATTTTCCTTAGCTCTACCATCAATCACATATTAACACAACGATTTTCTTTTTATCATCAAGAAAAAAAGAACTGTTAAAATATTGGAATATATAGCTTATCAATAGATTTAGAAAATATTAATCGTTATAGCATCAACTACTAAAATAAAAGTTGGAAGTAGTTCCTCCTCAATCCAATCACATAACACCTTTGATGAAAAAAAAAATTTTATCTGGTTCTAAATAGAACTTCTCAATTAAGGTTGCTCAAAAATAATTCTTTACAATTCTAAAAAAGAGGGTCTTTTTCCCCAAAACCATCGACACTTCCTAAAAGTTCAATCCCCATATTTATAAAGAATCAATAACTAAAAATAGTTGCTAAAAGTTTGTGTTAAGTAAAAAAAAAGATTGTTATGTGGCGCTCGATCTCTTTGTTCTATGGAAATCATCTCGTGGTTCTAATAGAGTGGATGACTCTTATCATATTCTGACCACTTGACGAAGAGATCATCGCATGTGCTAGCATATGGGAATCTATGTTGGTACATCAAGGATGAAATGGTTTCCTTCACTTCTATTGCATGTTCTCTGTATTTGATGACTTTGGCACTTAAGCATTGCAGAACTGCATGAGCCTTGATCGAATGTTCCATAAACTTATGTATTTGACCCAGTTTCATGCTGTCCACCTGCGCAATATCCACTCCCCATGCTAAGTCTTGTTTTTCATGTTGTTTGACTATGTCATGCAAGTCGACAAAGTATTTAGGTGAGCCGAACTCTGGGAGGCCAATGTATTTCATCTCCCGATTGATATTTTACCATCTTATTTTGCACTTGGACCACCTCTTATGTATCTCTCATTGATTTTCTTGGGCCATACTTACCCATTATTCAACTTCTTTCCTAATCCAAGAGATGATTCCATCCATAAACACTGAATTCCATGCTCCTTCGTGTCTCGTCCCTTCTGCACTACGCTGATGTAGTCAAATTTTTCTATAGCTTGGTATGCCTTTTCATACCATCTCTCCATGTCCTTACACATTTTTGGTACCATAAAGGTATCTACTTGATAATTGGCTACACATGAAGTGAAGAGATGTCTTTCGCTCGTGAACTTTGCATATGCATCTTGGAACTCACTCTTCAGAAAAATTGTGGCCTGCGTTGAGTTTTGGTAATATTTTTCCAAATGGCGCAGATGGTCAAGCTCCTTCTGTTTGGTGGCTAGTTCCTTTTCATTTCACTTTTCTCTATATGGAGTGGCATCAGTGATAGCCATCCCTGCACCGATGAGCTCAAATGTCTTCACGTTTTCTGTGTTGAGCAACTTCTCTTCCATGGTGATGAGAATCCATCTATACAGCGTGAGTCTTCTTTTCTTGGTGGTCCTCCTTATGATGGATTTCCTCTTCCTGTCATAAGAAATCTCTTGTATATCAGCAACCTCATCAACTCACTTAGGGATTTGTTGTTCTCCCCAGGTTAGAGTGTTACCCAAGCTTCCTGTTGTATGTATTTTCTATAGGAATGGCTCTTATACTTCTTTTCTAGGGGAAACTTCCATATGTTCCAATGGCTCGATCTCCATCTAGTGTTCATCGGCTGGTGAGGTATCAGCCAAAATTTAAGGGACAGTGACAGACTAAATACTTACTTTGTGATCAATTGTTGAGGTGTCGATCTCTGGCTATTGCAATTCCTCTTTTTTTCCACCTGAACCTAGCTCATCCTTGGAGATGTCTTTCGGGGTCCCCGATAGGTCAATAAGTTTAGTGTCTAACATACTTTCAGCCTCATGGTCACCCTGCAGAGGGTTTTGAATTGATGCATCGGGACTTGGAGAAGATGTTCCCCCTGGTTCTTTCTCCTCTATAATTGGTATCGAAGTTATAAGTGAGACCTTTGAAATCTCTTCATCATCATAGATGGTTATTATATCAAACAAGGTATTAGGAACAACCAGTTCACCTGGTGTTCTTGGAATCTCATACTGGGTTGAAATGGTCATTGACGATCTGACCTGTGGTGATGGAACTCTGGGATTTTCTAGATCGGTGTTTTCCTCCAGTTGTGTTGAATTTGAGCCATTTAGCTACTCTGTAATTGTGATTGGGTCAGTCGGGGTGATCCTCATCATTTCTACTAGTTGAGGATCATTCTCTAGCTGCCAGATGATTATTTGAGCTACTTCTAGTAACAACATCCCCCTCCTTTGTGCCTCTATGGCTTATGTTGCTTTGTTTTCTTCTCTAACCCTGAGAGCTTCTTGAGTCATTTTTTCTATCGTTTCGAATTTATCATACATACTCATAGCTTTGAACCTAGTCATGTTCGAGTTATATTTTCTATGTAGTAACTCCTCCCAGTCCTGAGCACATTCTGTAAATATCTCATCTTCAAACTTATCATGTGTGTATGGCCAGTAGGAAGAGACTTGTGACACATGCTGGAGAACTGGGCCTTTAGGTTCATGCTTATGAAACCAGCCTGTCATGAACCTTTATTCTAGATTACTCAAACCCTTTTGTTTATCTTGAGCATTGTCCTTCACTATGAAAAACCCTACATTTAAACCATAGGGTATGAACACTCATTTATTTTCCTTAACCAAAGTGGCGTTATAGCCCTCCGGGATGGTCTGGTAACAGATTTCTCCTATGACGAGCTGGTCTGGGATGTGACTATTAGGACCCAGAAATGTCCCCTTTTCACTATACCTTTTTGTCATTCAACCTTATCATTTCTATGCTAAAATGCCTAATATATTGTTTGCTAAAACCTTTTCCCCAAGGTATGAATCATTGATCTTGATTTTGTATTCTTATTTACTTAACATGTTTGATTGGTAGAGTTTCTCATATTTTACCCATGAATGCTCAACTAATGATCAAAATGTCTAGATTAAAGAAAAATATACAATTCTTGAAGAAAGATCATTGTTGTTACACCGACTGTTACAGCTATGCACCCATTCTGCATGCTGTTACACGACTACAGCAATCGCGCACCATTTTTTAGAAGGTGTTACACCTGCTGCAACAGACTCCCACTAATCCTGGAAGCTGGTATATCATTCAAATCTGTATCCTGAAGATAGATCCTCAAGGCTATTACACATTTTGAAGACAGATCCTCAAGGTTGTTACATGTTTTGGCTCACGTTGGTGATCAAGATTATTTCCAGATTTTGTGAAGATGACAGATCTTTTATATCATATGAACAGCTTGATAATCTTCGATTCTCAAGGTTGTTCTGAGTCCGTTTCAACTGAATGTCTTTGTATTTAAATAACAGATCTTTTGTAATTATTGGGGGTGGAAAAACATTAACTGTGGAACAAAGACTAAAGTGAAGCATTTTTGTATCTAAACATTTTGGCGATTTAATAAAGAAAGTGATTTGAGTCTCTCCAACCTACTATAATATTTTCAAGTGGATTCAGTGAGAAGGAAAGGGCCCACCTTCCTCACAAACTCCCCTCTATTTTGAGTTTTAGATTAACTGCTTTGATTTGGATTATTTATCTGTTTAGAATTTCTAGAATACATTTGTTGTTACAGTTCAGTCCCTTTCTGTTAAATGTGAAACAGTGTGTCTCATGAGAGTTAGATTCAATTGTTGAATACTGTTGGAGAATTGCTTTCCCTTTTCTGCATTAGATTAAATCTTTGTTTTCAAGCAAAAGAAAATAAAAGTGTGAATTCCCTTTCTGCAATTAAGTAGACTTCCTTTCAACAATTAGCACAGAACTTCCTTTTGCAAGAGTAAAATAGAAAATTAGAATAGATTAGATAATCCAGGATTCTTATACACTCATCAAATTAGATTTCAATTATGCAAGTGTGATTTCAATTATATAGAACTCCAGTTGTGTCAGCAACTTGTGTTAGTGTTCAAATTTTCAACTCTGTTTCTTTTAGTGTTAATTTTCCTTATTGCAATTAATTAGTGTTTGCTTTCATAATCTATCATAGATTGTGCACAATTATCTTGCAATAACAAAACTTCCCTGGGTTTGACAATTCATATTGAACACCTTAATTATCTATTTATTTAGACAATTAAAGTGCCCAATAGTGAGCAAGGAGTAAATGTGGTGCGTCGATGGCCACAAACACCCTAATATAAGTCATGGTTTCATCTAGGTACGATTGGCCTACTTTCGAAATCATTTTCTTGGCTGCTACAGACAATCTTGGGCATTCTTTTTTGAAAATAATGAAATAAACCCGAGCTATGAATTCATCGCAAATGAGAGCATACAATTTCTTGTACCTTTTTTCCCATAGGATGTTGAAGTAGACATGAATAGGCATCTCTACGATGTGCCAGCTCATATTCATTTCGGTGAATAAATCCCTTTCCCAGATCATGTCTAGCATATATGAAGCCATGTGAAAAGCAAGTGCTTCTCCCTCCATTGGTGTCTGATCCTACATTATACTAGTGCTCAATTGCTTGGCGATGATTGCTCCCCAGTTGAAGATACTCCCGAAAATAGCCACAGTGTATGCCAGGGGAATCCATGCCTCTGATAACTTAGCGCAATACTTTTCCCCATATAATCGGAAAATTAGAGCCATTAAGTAGATATATGGATCCCTTAGATTCATTTTCATGTACCAGTCGTTGCTCCGGTTTGTGAATTTCTTATCTTCCTTCCACAAGGAGGCCATTAATCGGTTGGTGTCATGGAATTAATATAACTTCACCATGAAATTTTTGTTCAACCATTCCTCTGGGTCCCTGATATTGTAATATTTCTAGACCTCTGTCGGGAGAAAAATTTTGACACATTCGCCATTCTCATCATTGATTAGGCACCTCTGCACATCTACATGATCGATTATCCAACCTGGAGTCTCAATGCAAGGAAATACTGGGGTTTGACAGGCTACCATATGCAATCATGATCGTTGAATATTCATAAAAACCTGGTCATTGAATGCCCTTACATCCAGGTCGTTGTGGGGGATAAAATTCAGGTAGTCTTCCCGGTTAATTTTGTTGAACAAATCTCCCCATTGTGGGAGAATCATATTTGATCTAGTGGTTTCTTATGTATCACCAAAAGCAGGGGGTTGAGAAAATTCCTTCTTTGTCGATGTTTTTATGACTGGTTCCTCTCTGGGAGAAAATTCCAACTTCCTCGCTTCCTTCAATTTTGGTGCCCTTGGCGAGTGTCTGGTCGTTGGCTTCCTTGGAGGATTTTTTCCTGCAGAGAGAACAATGTTAGACACTGTGTTGTAGATAGAATGTCGATACATAAAAATGTGATCATCGAAATGATAAAATTAACACATACCTCTTCTTCGCACTAACTTTACCTGGTTTTGAAATTCTGAGAATCAAACACAACTCTTGAGACACTCTCTTCGCTTCTTCGGTTGCTCTAGAAATGAGAAACTTGTGTGGAGAATGTAGGTGTTTGAAGCTATCTCAGTGATTTAAACAGAGATAATACTTACCTTGTCACATCAATTATTTAATTCAGGGTGTAGGTGTGGTTCTACGAAATCTATCGCCAGATCCGCATTATGCTTGAGATTTAAATGCAGTTGTATGTTGGTGTTGTAGGCGCGGGATATAATGTGGTCCATCAGCGATTTAAAATTCCTTTTGTTCGATCATCACATGGGGTAGAAAAGTATGCAGAGAGAAACATTAATTGGCCTATTAAATGGTAGAATCTGATCTTATTTTGTGCTGAAAACGTCCCATCATTCCTCTAATTTAACGGGTGGATCGGGACTCGGCGCTTTTTTTTAGACAATGTTCATTGATACCTCTTGGAAAAAAATATTACGTTGATCCATCTTTCCATACAGTGCTGATGTGGAAATATTGATTTGTAAGTGTGACTAGGACATGGGGAAACCTAAGGTGACTCAAGATGAAACTAGGTCGTATGAAATGCCTACGCGGCAAAGACACGTGGTGTTTGAGATTGGTGTCTTCGTTTAATCGTGTTATTTGGAATCATGGATTTTCATTAGATAAGTGTTTTAACAACAAGTCCTACCCTTTTGATGCCAAAAAAGTATTAAGGATCGATGATCGACGATCATTTTAATCAAGTATTCTCTGGTTACCCCCCTCAAAACTTGTTGATGTCGAAAATGCACTAGGGATCGGTGATTGGCGATGTGTCAATGCGGAAATTTTCCATGATTTAACTCTTTGAGATTTCACCGACCCCAAACAATTGCATCAATAATCAGCTATCGGAGGTTCATCATGGCACATGTCAACGTTTATCCCTCTCATAGTTAAATATATGAATTCTTTCTTCTATGGAAACCTGGAAGGACAGAAACCCTCGATGAGGTTAAGTTTGGCCTGTATTCGGTGGAAGGTATGCATGTAATCATAGTGGAGGGTATTGGGAATCAGCGACAGGGTTTGCATCCAGTGCAGGTACTTCCTGTGTATGTTCTTTCA
>SNQJ01S0076837.1:90627-111176 GCA_010110895.2 Picea sitchensis | reverse complement strand
GACTGTGCATGCCTTGCACTAGTCTCTTTTCACTCCTTGCATAGGGAAAGTTTTGTATTATCTCTTATGAGTTTCAGAACTGAAACAGATTCCGTCAACGCACTCCTTGCGTTCTATGTGCACACCTTGCACCACTTCAATAGAATAGAAAAAATTGAACCTTATCCTAACATTCACAGTTCCATTTAATCAAAATGAGATTCATTCATTCATGAAAACACAATACAGAAAATTTCAAACAATGTTCACACCATGCATTGGATCAGTTTTCCTCTGTTATATTCATATGTGAAAAATGGTTACAACTATAAATGAACCAAAAAACTATTGAAATATTCTCCTAACTTCTATTCCAGCCCACTACTGACTAACTAGCCTCATTTGGGCGTACAAAACCTCTATTTATCAAAGAGGGCTCTTAGGGTTCCCCCTACCTACTTGTCTACTCTAAAACTTGTCCTAACGACTATCTAGACCAGTCGCATTGCAGAGACGTAGTGGAGTCTCCCATTTCACTCGTAATCATCCAAGTGTGCCTCCAAATTTTCCCGGCTTGATTTTAAGTGTGCCCCAAAGATTAATTCCGACGTTGAGTTAAGGCGGTCTTCAAAATATCTACTGTGACTACTAGCATTGATCTCCCATACAGATTCCTAGACGTTGATCGGTCTTGCTCCGCGCGAGTGACAGCGATGCTCCTGCATCATGCTGCATATTGGTCATGAGATATTTTAACTTTCCCTTTAGTTGCTTGAATATCTAGTCAATCTCCCATATGGATTATCCTAGTTTTTGTCAGATTTCTTTCATCTCATTCATGTATTGATCCTCTGAGCTCGGCTTTTAGAACTCATTTATCAATATCTTCTTAATGTCTGCCAGTTTCCTTGTCATCCTTGATGCACTATTTGCATTGAGACTCATGTACCAGTCTAGTGCACGGTCTCTTAGAATAATCGCTAACTATGCAAGTTTGGTATCTTCATCAGTGATCTGTTTTTCTTCCCAGATCTTTGCACAAATGAAAAAATGTTTCTCAGGATCTTCTCTTGCTTCCCCTCAAAATTTTGGTAACCTGATTCTGGGATCGTATCCTTCCATTCTGAATGTTGAACTACTACCTCCGCGCGGTGTATATACTTGACTAGTGTTGCTTGAACTGGCTCCTTCAGTTGTTGTTCCTTGTGTGGATGTACTTCCTGCTGTCTAACTTCTTTTGAACTTCGGTTTCCTAAACAATGGTTTTCTCTTTGGTGTATTAGTTACACATGGCTTTATGGGTTTCACATTGACATTAATATGGATAGGATTGTTGCCTTCTCTTCCCGCTCTTGGACCTCTTGTCTTGCTCTCATATGTTGCGCGTAGGATTTCCTCAATCTGCTCCATAGCCCAAAGATCCTCTACCTCTTCCTCATCACTCTCCAAGCCTTCCCTTGCGGATACGACTCTCTTCTTGGTATTCACCTTGTATTGGTAGGGTACTCCGCTACGCGTCTTTCCATTTGTCTCCAAGATCCATCGAATTTGGTCATCATCCATCATGATTGGGTCCAAGGGTTCCTCCTTCTTGCCCTTATCCTTTCCTCCTTCCATTTCTCCTCTTTCTGTCAGTGTTTCCCCCCTTCCCCCATGCACGTAGGGAAGTTTAGCTTTCTGACTCCATAGTCATTACACCTTTGTTATATAGAAGTATATTATTAGAACTATACAACGATCGGGTGTACCTTCCTCAAGGTCCATGTAGAAACTCTTGCTCTGTTGTGTTGTACGACTTCATTGTGTCGACTGCAAACTCGGTTATAAACCCTGCCACAATATTGTCAAGCCAAAAATATATTGCACAGGTGAATTTGTTGTTCACTTGTTGTAGTTGCTCAATCTGTATTGGGGTCCACTCTAGACGTCGAATCCAGTTCATTGCATGGTTATCCTTCAACCTTAGTATCCACTCCTGCAATAGATGTGGAAAATCGCAGAAAAACACTTCTTGCAAATCAGTAAACACTTATTTCTCAAGATATTTGTGGGGTGTTATTCTAGGGTTTATGTTGTCTTTCTGTGCAAACTCTATCTCTTTTGATCTTGACCAGCTTTCAATCTCTACATTTGTGGGATTCCACGATCTCAAAATTTCCTTCTAATGGTTCATTTCTCTCTGCCCTAATATTTTCTTGATTTTCCTCCGGTGGGTCTTCAACTTATCTCTTCTACTCAACCCTCTCTTGTTCTTACCAACGGAAACAGAACCATTTGTTAGCTTTACTATTATTCTTACTCTCCTATTATGTCTTATTTTATTGACCCAGGGTTCATGTCTGTTTGGGTTTCCAAAACATCCTCTAAAACTATCGGCCCTCCTGGTAAAAAAGAACAAAACACAACACACAGAATGTGTTGCACAGTCTCACCCGAGATATCTTTAATGTGTAGTTGTAAGACTCAAGTGTTTACAGCCTAGGATTGAGTGTGAGATAAGGGAGTTGTATATTGAACCATTTATTATAACTAGTAAACATAGTATATTGTCATTGATGAATAAGCAGGAAATGTAATACATCATTCATTAATCATAACAATAACTACTAGAGACAATAAAGATATGCATGCATTTGTCACATAACACAGATATTATTGTGGTTCACCCCCTCCTACGCTACGTCCACAAAGATTTGTCTCTCAGTTGGGTAAGATCTATATGAGGCAGACTAGATCACACCAGGCTCCTCAGAATGTGATCTAACCCTCAAAATCTACCCTCATGTGTCTTCTCTAGCTCAACAACTTACACAAAATAGATTGTACAGCAAAATATTACATATCACATGAAGTCATGCATAACTAAAAGAAACAACAATAATAATTTGACTCCCTATGATACCTAAGTATCTATATTTATATGCTTTTGGCTCTTCATCCATTACAATACATTACCAAAACCCTAACCCTAACATTTTCAGGTCTTCCCTTCATTCACATGTGTTTTTCTTCCTTCCAGCTGTCATTTTCCTCGTGCATGATTTCTTTCCCAAAAACGCCTTTCTTTTCCACTGTGGCCTACCTCCAATAGTTCAGCAATGGCGAAAATTAGTTGACTGTGTGCCTTCTCAATGTGTGAGGGAATGGGGAAACAGATGGAAAGAATGGTTAGTGAATCCCCACAAGGATGGATTTTCCCACATAAATTTGCATGCATCCTGGATGACACATGGCTCTCCAGGAGCTCGTTCCTGTCCACTTAGAGTTCATTCCTCTCCCAAAGGAACTTAGAATAATAGGTTATGTCACACCTTAGTCTTTTAGGAACATATTATAATATTCCCTTGGGTTAAGCCCTCAATATTAGCCCCTTTTACCGATCCTCTCATCCCCCCTTCCCTTTCCATTCCTAGTGGATCTTAGTCCCTCATAACTCTTCCTTTGTCATTGGTCTACATGAAACAATGTATTTTATTTATGATCTACATATTACATATACAAAAATAGGCTCACTGTCCTTAGCATCTAGTATCTCTGGCCTAATAAACATATAAGCCTCCCAGCTTATAAATACTTGGCTCACCAGCCTATAAAATTAATTAAACATCATTACAATTCAACATGGGCTCGGCCTAAGGGTATTACAATCCCCTCCCCTTATTTTTGCATTGTCCTCCGTGCAACTCATTTACACAACATCAGCAAGATTTTCAAAATCTTCAAAATGATGCGGGTATTCTACCTGCATAGCATATTCATGCTCCCAAGTTGTTCCCTCAGGACCGTACCAAGTCCATTGGACCTTTACAAGCCCTATGGCTCAATTATGGATATTTTTTATTTTTCGGTCCAAAATGTGTACCGAATGCACTTGAAAAGTGCTTTCTTGCTCCACCTGAATCACATTCCAATCAATAACATGATTATCATCAGGTATATATTTCTTAAGAAATGATACTTGGAATACATTATGTATAGACATAGATGCAGGTAATGCAAGCTTGTAAGCTATTAGTCCAATCCTCTCTAGGATTTCAAATGGCCCACAATATCTAGCTGCCAACTTGGAACAATTTTCCAACTTCGGGAAACTTTTCTTGGCCTTCACCTTCAAGGAAACATGATCACCCACTTTAAATTCCCTATGAGTTATGCCCTTGTCAGCATAGCTTTTCTTCCTTTTTTGGTAAACCTTTAAATTCTATATAATATTTCACATTTTCTCTTCCATTTCCCTCAACAACTTTGGCCTAATCACTACTCTGTCAATTGGGTTTTCTCATCTTATTGGTTTGTTGCACTTTCTGCCATAAATTTCCTCAAATGGGCTCATCTTTAGTGATGTTTGGTACCCATTGTTTTAGGAAAATTATACCAAGTATAGATAATCTTCCCATTTATATGGTTTGTCCATCACATACATCCTTAGCATATCCTCTATCACTTGGTTCATCTTTCTATTTTCCCATCATATTCGGGATGATAAGCTATGATGAAGTTTATATTTGTTCTGAACCCTTTGAATAATCCCTTCCATAACTTTGAGGTAAACTTTAGGTCTCTGTCAGACAATTTTCTTGGGTGTTTCATGCAAGCATGCTACTTCCCTCATATAAATACAAGCAACATTGGTTTCCTTGTGAGTAACCATCATAGAAATGAAATGGGCAGGTTTAGTAAGCTTGTCCACCACCAACATGATAGCATCATGTTGCTTTCTTGTTCTGGGCAATTTGGTGATGAAATCCATTGTCACCACTTCCCACTTCCACTAATGATTGGGTAATGGCTACAACAACCCAGCTAGGTGTCTATGCTCATCCTTGACCCTTTGACACTCCAAACATTTAGCAATGTATTTAGAGATCTCCCCCTTCATGCATGGCCAATAGTATTGGCTCTTGAATGTTGAAACTGTTGTGTTAAGACTCTTTTAGGTCAATGAGTGAGCAAAAAAGAAAACACTTACATACCTATGAGCTCACGATAGGCATGGCAATTTGTAATGCAAAAGGTTTGAAAGAAATAGTAAAGGTATGAACAAAGAGTTAAGCAAGAAATAAACAACAACATGAGCATCAAAAAGAAACAAAAACAAAAGAAACTAAATACAGGTGACAATGGAACAAGTTCACCGATAGATAGGCTGATCTGATTAGGTAGAAATCCGGAGGTACACAAAGGGGAAAGGGGACTTGGAGTCCCTTCTTTCTCCAATGGAAAGCTCTTGACGCCCTCAAGTAGAATCTTTCCTTACAAATGAAAGGTGAAAATATGAGTGAAAGAACTCAACACTTCTCCACTCTAATGAGAGATGGAGGGCTTATGAAATGGTGCTGATAATGACTATTGCTAAAGAGTGAGCCTCTAACAAATCACAACATAACACTACAATGAATTCCTTGAAGAAATGATGATCATCCATGGCTTTGTAAGCCAAGCTTTGAGCTATTATGCACCTTTGAATGTGAAGAGGCATTAGGGCACAGTGGAGTCTTTGACCCGGCCTCCCCTTGAATTGAGCTTCAGGATTTGAGCTCATCTGACAGGAGCCGATCCATTAGTGGTTGGGAGGCGACCATCTTCCTCCATCTGCGTCGTTTAGCGGTACGCCTTGAGGTTTTACACAGCCGCGCATATGCGCCTATGTGTGAATATAATGCGCACATGCGCTAGTCTATGGGCGATAGTGCTTTTAATCGCACAGCCAACTTTGTATAGTTTTGGCCCTTTACAGTGTCTTGTGGATTTAATCATTGTGCCATGGATGTTTGTTTTCCTGTGTTGATGATATTTGGAGTTCTTGTAGCCACAATGCGGTGAAATTCGGTGATAACAGAGATGCCCCGATGGATGAGGTTAGGAGCAAAGCATATAGCGAAATTCATCAATGTTCTAATGAGAATAGATGTGGAGAGCAAGAGTGAGACTGTATAGCGAAATCCGTTGGAGAAGAAAGGAACCTGTAAAATCGACCTTCCACAAGGTGTGAAGACAATATCTGAAGTCGCATTGCAAGCCCGGTGGGCGTGCCCCATGCTCGTTTGATGTAACTCTGAAAAAGATGTATGTATTGTTGATGTGAATATGGCTACTTGCGGCCCTGGTAGGAATGAAAGGCGAACAATTCCGCAAAGGAACATACTTTGAACGATTGGTAATGGTCGCGGTAGTAAATCGCGATAGTGATGTGGGCAATGGTGGCCCTACCGAGCTCAGAGGTCTTCGGCAAATGATGATGGCTTTGCACTAGTGTAAGTAGGACCCCTTGCTGGCATGAGAAAGTGTTGGCGTCCGGAATGTAGTGGGGGTCAGCGACATCAGAGAGTAATGGTGTATCTCTCTGCACGTGCTTGTCGAGATCCCACCCAAAATGGGAAATGAGGGATCAAGATCATTAAGCCTTTGGAAGAAGTGTGCTGGCGTCGACAAAGGGAGGCAGCGACTCCCAGGGAGTAAAGGGTACTCCATGGAATCTTGAAGGGTGATGAAGTGGCGGTGCATGGGCCGGTCAAGATGCGGTGAGTCTCAAGACTGCCCTTGGTTTGGAGGATATATGAGAGGAACGGCGGTAGCGCAACCATGTGACAAGGTCGAGTGTCGGGGCGGCATCAAGACCGAGGAGAGGCATTGCCGGTAGGGACAAGGTGAACAAAGTCGGGGGATAAAGGGTGGAATGACACAGGTAGCCTGCGAAGATATAGACGATGTTGGCGAAGATGGATGAGAAGTAAAGCTCCAACCAAAGGAATTTGACATGGGTTGCGTGTAGTAAAAGGAAAGCAGATTCGCCAGTGACAGCGACAAAAAGGAAAAAGAAGCTATGCAAATGGTAGAGTAAAGGTTTGTACAATAAATAATGAATGAATGTGGGAAGATGTACAAAATACAAAAACAGGTGCCCCAATATGATATGGCTTGGCCTATGAGGGAAAAAATTTCTTGGAGAACTGGTGGATGTTGGGGCACCCATTTCTGTATGAGGTAAGTGAAATGGCGAGAGAGGAGTTGTGGATAGACAGCCCCGATGGTGGATGGAATGGAGGTTCATGATTACAACGGTATGATCAAAAGCGGCCCGAAGCATAAAAGCGTGTCACGAAGTCCATGTGGGAGAAACCCGACAAAATGAAGAAGAGTATGTGGTTGGGGTGTCATCATGATAGCAGTTAAAGGCTCTCCCGGCCCTAAAGGGGAAAGAAGCGGCATATTCATAGTTCCAAGGGGGACTATGAATAGGATGACTCATGTAGGTGAGAATGCTACCCGGTGGCAGTACCCCTAAACATGCAAATGGAGATGTGAGTACTGCAGAGCCAGAAAAAAAGGGTATCCTAAAGGCAAAAGTCAGGGGGTGTGACTGGGAATGAAAATGAAATACAGCGGGAGAGAATACATGCAAGTGTTGAATATATACCTAAAGAGATTATGTTGATGATCGATGAGCAAGTACATGCACACACAACAACCAAATACCGTAAGTGAACAATATCCGAAGAGAACAACAAATATGAACATGTATTAAGATAAATGTGACAATGCGCATGCGTGCAGCCATGATGTAAAAAGGAAGCCGAGTGCGGGGATGAAAAGTGACTTAAGGATAGCCATTATGTAGGTGGGGGGATGCTGATCCAGGTGGTAGTGTGGTACAAGAGTTCGGTGGGTTCTGGGGTAAAATCCTCAGATAGGTCATCTAGAACCATGGAGGTGTTGGTAGCACCTCCGGTTCAGGAGAAATAGAGTGAGCAGCGGTGAAGTAATGTTGATTACTACTGTTGCGGGTTGAGGCCTTAGGATATCGGCGATCTTGGGTGTCAGATAACTATGGGACAGCGATATGTAAAATGAGTCAAGGAGATTGCATAGAGAGCATGGAAGTCTCTCATGCGTTAGTAGGAAATAGTGACATAGTGAATGTCTGTGACAGGTGTTGTGGGTGTTGTGGCAGGGCGTGGGTTGTTCAGAAAGTCGCACGGTAGCGATGTCTAATGCCTGCTGGAAGCGAGGTAGTGATGGACAATGATAGGTGTAATGGACATATTGAACAAATGGCACATGCGCACTTGGTCTTCAACTCTTTACTCTTTGGAAGGTTGGAGGGTAGTACTAGTAGGGAGTGGTGTGGGGGATGGGTTGGAAATCAAATTCCGTAACTCCGTGCTTGATGGGCAATTGTTGGTTTTGGGTGTCCCCTCTTTATGCATAGCGTGCAAGGTGGTGAGATGGTGTATGCAGAGTGGGTGTGGGCTCCTTCTTGGCTTTCCTTGTTTGTAGCGGTAGGTGGGATAATAGGAGTAAGGAGTGGGGAGGAAGTATAGGAAGCTACGTGGGGGTATTGGGTGCTTAAGAACCCGGAATGGTCATGCAGTCCCTGTGAGCGGGACCATCTCAGTGGATGTAAGTACCACAACTGGGATAGCTAACACCATATTTGGGAGTGTGAGTGTTGACTACACAGCTTCTACTCCAGGGGGTGGGTAGTGAAAGAATTTAGTGGCGGGGGCCCTGTCTCCCAGAGGAGCTAAACGTGTGAGGAAACATGGGTTAAGTGGGCTATGAGTCAGCGATTTGGCGAGAGCTCTGGCTGAGGTGAGTGCTACCTTGTGGTGAGGCGTCAGGATGGCTGGAAACCTCACGAGGAGGAAGAGTAGCCTACGTGAGAGTGTGTTGAGAGGAGCACCACATACGGTGAGGAGAAGAGTGGTGAGGTGCTCCATGGTATGTCCCCTAACAAGGATGGGTCTTTGAACATTCGGGGGAGCCCATCTCGATGAATGGGCCGTCACGTCTTGGTTGTAGTATGTGAATAGTGGGAGGATATTATCAAAGGCGGCGAGGTTAGGTTAAGTAATGTGTAGCAGTGCGATGGTCTGAAATCTTTCCGTTGAGAAACATGATTATCCTAAAGATTGATGATGCTACTGACTTCATAGCATATATGTAGGTATGGCCAAGCAATATATTGTATTCCAGTGGGGCCTCTATAACTTCAATGTCAATGAGGACGGTTTTGCCCCGAGTTCGATGGGGACATTATGGAAGATCCACTTGGGAGCTGATCTTAGTCATGCCTTCAATAATGTGATGCTTGAGAGGTAAGAAGTTACGAGGGTGATTTACGCCCTCTGGTTTGACATGACACAGTGGATGCCTTCATGATGATACCGATAGACGATGATATTCCGTATTTTGGCAAGGGGATCTGAATAACAAGCTATCTTCGCGGAAAGCGTGGTTATGATTGTGCGTCGAAGGTAATAAGTCGAGGAGATGTCGAAGGATCCCATTGCCCCAGTGAGAAAATGAATTTCGGGTGTCCATTTAGGACAAGTCTGTAGGACTTATAGGACTGACATGGCAGCCGGGGTTGTGCTAAGTCATCTACTAGGCTATAGTTATGTCTTTACTTGAGCGAGGGTTGTGGACATTCCTACACAAAGGGATGCGAGGGATGCGTAGTGTGGTTGTGGAAGGCGAGGGGATGCGTAGCGGTGGTCCGTTGGTGTGAGGGTTTATACGTAGATGGGGAGGTGAACTCATTTGGGGGATATTGGCGATTACGAGTTTGCAAAATAATCTCTTCCTCATTGTTACGGTGAGGAGGAATTGTTGGATTACTATTTGGATTGTTGGGTTTGTGATCTTGTCCCATTTGGGGTGGTGGATGTTGTGCATCTTGTTGGGAGTTTATGACGCCCTGATGTGGAAAAGGATTTTGCAAAACTGCGGGGAGTTGTTGCTATTGTGTACTGTTGAAGGGCTGGCGTGGGAGAAGGGGGGAATACTCTCGGAGTCTTTTAACCTCTTGAAGTCAGCGATCCGTGGACAATGGTGAGTGTAATGACCATAGACTCCTAAAGGGGCTTTAGGGTGGATGGTTTTAACTTGCGTGTTCATGCCAGCGTTTTTTTGTTACCTCCCTGGGGGTTTGGTTCCCTTGGCTCGGGGTGCTTTCCGATTGGTTTTCTTGGGGTTGATTCCCACCTTGATTGGGGTGTTGGTGTTCCTATTCCGTCCACTCCTTGGTTTATTGTTAAGAGGTTGGTGGAGTTGGTATTTGGTGTTCAAAATTCTGAAGTGCTGGCGAGCGTGAGAAGTTGAACAAAATTGACCCACACATTGGAAGAATCTTTGAGGGAACCATAGGTTGTGAAGGTCCGGAAGTAGGAAAATATGGATTTTGTGGTGGTGTTAGCGACTCCATAAGGTTCATAGGAAGGCTGCGTGCTTTTCACTAGTACTATAAGGTGATAATGGAGAGGGACCACAGTGTTTGGAATAGAGTGGTTGTATGCAGAGGCCAGTGGTAGTACTTGATAGGTGGAGAGGTAACAACGGTATGGTATTGTGAAGTGGGTAATAAGAAGTGCCTCCATATCTTTGGTGGGTATTGAGGGTCCCATACATCGGTGTTGGGGTTGTGGACTATGATGCATGGTAGCACCAATGAGTCCGTCCTTTGAATGAGACATCGAGTTTATCACGACCAAATAGCGCGGTTTTGGAAAGGAGATCGAAGTTCTGTGTACAAGTATCCTGATTGTGCTTAGATGAGGTCATATTTTTGGGATTTACTGATGGCTTCCTTTTCAGACTGAGGGAAGGTGGAAATGACATCTTTTCCAAGGAGGGCAAAAAGGGACCTAAGAAACCAGTCAAAGCACTGTTGCTTGGTGGTTTCCACTTTACACAAACCACATAGCCTCATACTCGCAGATGTGATCTGGCTATGTGGTGGCGAATTTATTTGAAATGGGCCGATAGTTGAGACCATTATAAGTGATGTCCTGATTGGTAATTGGAAAAGAATGTCAAGAAGAGCTTTGGCTATGACTCAAAGGCCAGTGACCCAGATCTTTCTTCGCCATACCATTTGGCGGATGGGCGGTAGATTGTCGCGTTTGAAAAAGGCGCCAATCTAACGAGTCTTCCATGATCTTGTTGGAAGAGCACCATAGGTGAAAGGTCATGACATGATTGGCGGGGTCGCGCTGCCTTTCCTTCAAACTTTGGTATATGTCTGAAGGAAGTTTGGTTAGCATTGCAGGCCATGCGGCATCATGCAATATATAGGATCGTTAGTGAGCGCTTGGTGAGATCCGGGATGTTGAGATGCAAGTATGGCATCTGTAGTGGGGTAGGAATGTTAGTTCCATGTGGTGTGATGTGATCCTGACCCTTGATGAGGTTAGGTGGGTTGGTGCTCCCTCCTTGAAGTTGGCCCTCAGCTTCCTTGTAAAGGAGAGCTGGGGGATGGGTGACCCCAGCAGGGTGGTCCCAAGTAAGGTAGAACCAAGCAAAGCTGGTCCTAAGATGGTAGCACTCACCGGGGTATGTGAGCGAGTACGACCGGATACTCTCCCTAGGATAGGTGGGAGGTTGAGCAAGCGTCGTGAGCGACCCGAGTTGCAATGGTTCCCCAATGATGTCAGTCTGGATGTGTGGAATGTGTGCAGCAAGTGGTGGTGATGAGAAAATATAGAACCAAGATTCTTTTTGCAAAGTGTTTACGATATATATGTACTAAAAAGTCAAATTGTAATCAGATGTGCATCATACATAGAAGTGAACAAGCAGCATATATATGGGTTAAGAGGGTTTTGTCGGCGTGGGGAAATCAAAAGAAAGAAAAATGCTTGTGTCCTAGAAGGTGTAACGTCCTTCCTCTCAAAAAACCACTGGATCTTCCAATAGCTCTCAGCGGTGGAGATTAAAATTACGGAAGAGATACTAGTGAAAGAATGAAATGGCCCGGTTATAATGAGGGGTGAAGGTGCAATATCCCAAAAGAGGCGATACCTCCCAATAGCCACACAAAATCCGGTCAAGGTGCAATTGCAGCCCCCAATGTCGCCACTGGGTAGATGTCCTACAATTGGTCTCTAGGTACCTCAGGCCAAGCGCGACATTTAGATTTCAGCCTAAGAAATGGGTCCGCGGGCTGGATCTCGGGTCGAGAGGTGGGTGCCTCCAGGGACATGCCGAACAGCGGGACCTGCGGCCGACCCTTCACGGGTATTTCCCCGCCTTATGGTGATTGGAGCGCTTGGATTTTGGCGAGTTTAAAGCTCCCTATTTGTCCTTCTATGTTTGAAATTGTGAGAACGATGGCGGGGGTTATTTGGATACCGCCACGAAATCCTACCTAGACTAAAATCTTCTTTTGGCACCTCACGTGGAGGACAACTTAGTGAGAGTTGTTTAAAAGATTTTTAAATGAAGTGTTTTTGTGGTACGGGGGTGAAAACTAACCTCGTTTGATTAAAGTGGGGTGGATGGTCAACCAAGAAAAGATGGGGTATTTTTGATCGATGAAGAAACCTACTCAAACCGCCACGTTTTCGAGTTTTAGGCTATGTGAGTGCACAATTGGCTTTTGTGTGTAAGTGCAAAGTGTATCAAATTTTGGTTGTTAGGTGTATCCTTGCAACATGTGGACATCGATTTGTCCTTTACAAGAGTTTGATTAAATCAACTAGATGGCATTGGGTACAGCCGTCGGGAATTTAAAACCTATGCAACTAGCATGCGGACATTGTGGTCCATTACTTATCCTTTAACTCCTATGTGTGAGTTAATCTAGAAAGCCAAGAAACTAGCCCTAGATTTGAAACATGTGGGCATGTGTGGGCCCTTTACAATTTTTTTAACTCTCCTAGTTTTTCTGATCTAAGAAAGCAAATTCAAAACACTATTCTAGTTTGTTTGATATGGGCATGTATTGGACCCTTTACAAGAGGTGTTTTGTCAAAAAGAAAACTAAGAGGGTCTCAACAAAGAGCCTTTGTCCTCTCCTAAGTTGTTTTGAAACATGCAACTAAGAGGAGTCTCAATAAAGAGCCTTTGTCCTCTCTAAGTTGTTTGAAATAATACAACTAGAAGTCTCAATAAAGAGCCTTTGTCCTCTCTAAGTTGTTTGAAATTTGCAACTAAGAGGGGTCTGAATAAAGAAACCTTTGTCCTCTCTAAGTTGTTTGAAATATGCAACTAAGAGGGGTCTCAATAAGAGCCTTTGTCCTCTCATCTAAGTTGTTTTGAAATTTTGATTAAAGGAGGGAGTGAGATCAATTTCTCAATCCTTTTTTGATTCTCTAGATTGCATAATGTCCCAAGAGAGGAGCATACTTTGGATTGATCTTTTTGACTTCTAGTCCCGAAAAATGTGAGTTGTTTTAGATGTTTTTAAGATTGATATTGTAACTCAGATAAACCAAACAAGCAAAAATAAAGGACAATGATTTTATCCTCCATATGTGTCTAGGTTTGCTGGAATGGTCCCCTTTATAAGTGAGGGGCTAAGTTAAGTGCGGTATTGAGCTTACACATTATCATCTCAAGCGGGGAGGTAGGTTTCCCAACATCAAAAGCTTACAATGCAAATTTTAAGTCAGTCTGGCGTGTCAACGTATTGGGCAGAATCTTGTGAATCTGTGACTCTATGTGTAGACGGTACTTATCTGTGGGATATCGGAACGTAGCGCTTTGTGTCCAAGAAGTCCCGGAAAAATTCCGGATCGATTTCTCCCCAATCTTTGATAATTTGCTGTTGATGTGAGGTGGTGAGGCGGTTTCTGAACACAAGTGAATTAGATCAACGGAAATGAAGCCCAAATGAGGAGAAATTTATACTTGTCCTACGATATGGTGCCCGGTCACGTTAGATTGCTCTTTTCGTCAATTAGTGAGCAAAAAGCAAGCACTTACATGCCTACTTGGAGCTCTGATAGGCATGTGTTTGTATCACAAAGGTTAGAAAGAAAATAGTAAAGGTGTGAACAAGAGTTAAGCAGAAATAAACAACAACATGAGCATAAAAAACAAAACAAAACTAAATACAAGTGACAATGGAACAAGTTCACCGCAATAGATGGTACGTCCGATTAGTGAAATCGGAGAATTTTACAAAGGAAAGGGGACGGGTCACTTCCTTCTCAATGGAGAGCTCTTAGAGGCCCTCAAATGAATGCTTTCCTTACAAATGAAGGTGAAAATATGAGTGAAAGAACTCAACACTTCTCCCTTAATGAGATGGGGGGCTTATGAAATGGTGTTGATAATGACTATTTATACAGAGGTGAGCCTCTCTAACAATCCCAACGACATAACACTACAGTAATTCCTTGAAAAAATGATGATCATCCATGGCTTTTATAGCCAAACTTTGAGCTATTATACACCCCCCTTTGAATGTGAAGAGAGGCACATTAGGAAGGGCACATTTAGGTCTTTGATATTATTATTTTCTACCTTGATTGAATTTCCCGGTTTGGTGTCAAGTCGACTTGGGGGCCGATCCATTGGTGGTTGGGAGGTCGACCAGCTTCATAAATGCGTTTTTTGGCAGGCGCGCGGGTTTTTTTTTACCCCACAGCCGCGCATATTCGCCCTATGTGTGAATATAATGGGCGCATGCGCTAGTTTACCATGGGCAGCGGTCGCGGCACAATCTTTAGCCAACTGTATAGTTTTTTGGCCCTTTTGATGTGCTGTGAAAGCCAACTTTGTATAGTTTTGGCCCTTTTGATGTGCTGTGGATTTAATCCTTGTGCCATGGATGTTTGTTTTTCTGTGTTGATGATGTTGAGTTCTTGTCGCCCTGTGCGGACGAAATTTCAGTGATAACAGTAAGCTTGTCCACCACCAACATGATAGCATCATGTTGCTTTCTTGTTCTGGGCAATTTGGTGATGAAATCCATTGTCACCACTTCCCACTTCCACTCAGGATTGGGTAATGGCTACAACAACCCAGCTAGGTGTCTATGCTCATCCTTGACCCTTTGACACTCCAAACATTTAGCAATGTATTTAGAGATCTCCCCCTTCATGCATGGCCAATAGTATTGGCTCTTGAATGTTGAAACTGTTTAATGATATCTTGGGTGTCCAACATAAGGTACATTATGCATCTCTTTTAAAATCGTACTCCTGAATTCATGAGAATTGGGTACATAAATCATGTTTATGTACAAGAGAATTCCATCATTTCTCAATTCATAATCTTCAACTTTCTGCTACATTTTACCTTGTTGTAGTTTTTTTACCAACTCCATGTACTGCAAATTAGCTTTTGCAGCCTTAGAAATTATGCCTTTAAGATCATTTTGATACATGCTAATGGTTTTAGCATGAAGATCATGCACTCTCCTATTGAGTGCATCATCCACTTTGTTCTATTTTCCTTTGATGTGATTAATATCAAAGTCTTACTTACAGAGAAATTCCAACCATCTCCTCTTCCTAGCATTCAAAGTTGGCTAATCAAACACATATTTCAGACCTTTATGGTCTGACCTCATATCAAACCTCTTTCCCATGAGGTAGTGCCTCCACTTCTTCAAGTCATGTACTATGGCTACCAACTCCAAATCATGAGTGGTGTAGAGCCTTTCATGCTCTTTCAATTTTCTAGATTCAAAACATATCATAAACTCATTCTGACTGAGGACTCCACCAAGTCTTTTGCATGCATCTATGCAAACCAAGAAATCTTCATTCGGATCAGCAATCCTCAGAATTGGAGCACTCGTTAACAACTACTTCAATTGTTGGAAGCTCTTTTCACATTTTTTTGTCCATTGAAAATTCACCCCCTTCCTTTGCAAGGAAGTGATTGGGTGAGAAATTCTCGAAAAACCTGCAATGAATATTCTATAGTAGGCAGCTAGACCCATGAAGGATCTAACTTGTGTCACATTCTTAGGTGTTTTCCACCCTTTAATGGCCTCAATATTTTCAGGCTCCAATGTTATCCCTTCTTCGGATATGATATGCCCCAAATAATGGATTTGGTTTTGATAAAAATGAGCACTTGCTCAATTTGGCATACAATTGGTGCTCTCTTAGCACTTGTAACACCATCCTCAAGTGATTCTCATGCTCTTCTTTTGACTTGGAATATACAAGGATGTCATCCAAAAAGACAATGACAAACTTGTCTAAATATTCCCGGAAAACACAATTCATTAAGCACATGAAAACAATTGGTGCATTTGATAACCCAAATGGCACCACTGTGAACTCATAATAACCATACCTTGTCCTGAAGGTGTTCTTGCTGATGTATTTATCTATGATCCTTACTTGATGATATCATGACCTAAGATCAATGTTTGAGAATATCCTTACATCCTTTAACTCATCAAAGAGATCATCGATCCTCTGCAAAGGATACTTGTTCTTTATAGTCACTTTGTTTAATTGTCTGAAGTCAATAAACAACCTCAATGTCCCATCTTTCTTCTTCACGAATAAAACCGGGTCACCCCAAGGTGACACACTTGGGAATATATACCCCTTCTTTAGAAGCTCTTCAAGCTACATTTGCAACTCCTTCATCTCTGGTGTACTCATTTTGTAGGGCGTCTTCGATACTCGAGGTACTCCATGAATCAAATTTATAGAGAAATCCATATCTCTTTTTTGGGGTAGTCCAAGTATCTCCTTAAACACATCTTCAAAATATTTCAGGACTGAGTGATCCTCCATATGGCATGCAAATATTTGGTAGCCCTTCCTGTAAAACTTCCAACTGCATTGTTGAGATCTCTCAAACAGTAACTGCCCTAGGAATTCCTTTGTCTATTTTTGGGTTCCCATGCTCATCCAAGAAAGTAAATGCCTTGTTATGATAGTCTGAGACAACATAGTGTTGGTCCAACCACTCCATACCAATTAGACAGTCATATTAACCCAATGGAAACATGTTCAAATCTTCCATGGTACTTAGCCCATTCATTTCCACTAGACATGATTTAACAATCTCAACAACTTTTCTCTTTGCTCCTGTAGCTAGTTGTACCAGCCAAGATTTATCATGCTTTCTTCTTGGAAAAATAAATCTTTCCACTACCTTAGGATCTATATAGCTATGAAAATCTCCTAAATTTATTAAAATAGTAAAGGCATGGTTATTGATAATACCTTCTACTTCAATCATGTGTGATTCAAACTCTACTTGTTTGTTGTCCAGGGCTGCATAGAGCCTTGATACACTTCTCCCCATGTCCTCCACTATTTTTGCTTGTTGTACATTGTGGATATTTGTCACTTTTGTGAGGACGATCTCTATATTTATGGTATCATTTATAACCCCAACATTGAATGGGTGTCTGCCTTGGCCTTTACCCACCTACCTTAGCCATTTTATGCTCTCTAAAAGATGGTTTCCCTTGAGGACTGTTTCTGAAAAAGGGTGGCTTGTTCCCCTTCTGCCTCTTTTCCCTCTTAAACTTATTTTTCCCCCCCCAAGTCTTCTATAAAGTAGGATTTCCTTTTTGTTGATCATATAAGCATTTGTCTCTCCTTATGGTTTCCTCCAAAATCTTGGGATCATCATATTGGATTTTATCACTAATGAAGGAAGGCAACCCACTTAGGTGCCTTTGAATCTTAATTGTCTCATCCTTGATGAAGGATACATACTTTTGTTATCACATGAAGTTTTTAGGGGTCACATGAAGTTGTTGTGGATCAATTCGTCCTTAGCTTTTTAATATTTTATCCTTAGTCTTGTTGTTTGCATATTTTACAGGAAGAGTGTGCTTGTCATTGATGGAAAGAACAACAATGACGGTGGAAAACAGGAAAATCATAAGCTCAAGGGGAGGAGAGAACAACAAGCAGAGATCAAAGCTCAGAATAAACAATGTAAGCTCAAGAGGAGGAGCGAACAGTATGCAGAGATCAACGCTTGGAAGGAAAATCGTAAGCTCGGGGTGAGAATCCTCAACAGTCATTCGATAAATAAATTGGCGGTGTTTATCATCTCATATAATAGACGTCGGTCATATGAGTGACCATGGGCTTGAGGATTGTTGGAGGATTGTGACCATTGGATCTTCAAGACAAATCAACGACATGGATGAATTGCGGGAGTGAAAGAAGAATTAAATATCTCGCTAGTTCCAATCCTGCAATTGGTCTAGATTGTCATATCTCATAGACTTAGATATCGACAACTATGGTTGATCCAACAAGAGATCAGATTAAGTCGTATTTAATTATGACCATTGGATGCACAATTTCCAGATCAACGACAAGGATGAATTGCGGGGAGAGAAAGAAGAATTAAACATCTCTCTAGTTCCAATCCCACAATTGGTCTAGATCGTCAAATATCATAGACTCAGATATCAATGATTGTGGTTGATCCAACAAGTGATCAAATTAAGTAAGATTTATTTGTGACCGTCGGATGCGCAATCGCCAGATCAACGACAGGGATAGATTATGGAGATCGGAAGGAGAATTAAATATCATGCTAGTTCCAATCCCACAATTAATCAGGACCGTCAGCTCTTATAGAATCGAAGATTGGTTATTGTGGTTGACTCACCAACAACACACAAATTGAAATTGCGGAGTTTTGGTGACGAGTTAAATCACTCGCAAGTTTTGGTTCCGCAACCATCCTTGATCGTTGATCTTCTTCAAGAATCTTCAGAACCATCGGTTCACTTTAAGTGGAAGGATAGGATAAGCAGGGCTAAAGGGTTGATAATTTGATTATCCAAATACCCGTCAGCCATTGGATCAAACCCAAATTCCCGTCATCCGTCAGATCATTTTAAAGTGGAAGGATACGTTAAGCGAGGTAAAAGGGTCGAGAGTTCGATTATTCGAATACCCGTCACCCATCGGATCAAAGCTGAATTCCCATCAACTGTCGGATCATTTCGAGCGGAAGGATAGGGTAAGTGAGGTAAAATATCGTAGATCTCATTGATGCGAATTTTCGTCAGGCGTTGGATCATTCTAAGTGGAAGGAAAAAATAAGCTAGAAGAGTTGCATCATAGACATATCGAGCCATCGATCCAAGATCATGTTCGATGAACAACATTTAGTTTGGGTATAAATATTTGAGGAGGTTAAGCTCCGGAAAAATCTCACTTCAGATTTTTCAATTTGATATTTGAAAAACCCGAAGCCTGGAGAGACAAAAATCCGAAATGAATAAGGACCATCAGATCTGGAGAACATATGATGACCGCTAGATCAGGGAGATCTACGTCATCAGATTACGTTAGCAAACCTCGTCCACAAGGACATGTGGCATACCACATCAACAAAGGACATATGGGAGATTATGTAAGAAAAACACGTCTGCAAGGATATGTGTCAAACCATGTCAGCAAACCACGTCAGCAAGGACGTGTGGCAGAACACGTCAACAAGGACACGAGTCATTCGATCTGAAAGATCACTTCAGGCGTATTCTCAACCGTTGTTCATAGTACAGTGGAAGGATAGTGTAAGTTTGAAAAGTTGAAATCTCAAAGTTCCGAAGGGAAAAGTTCTGACAACCATCCATCTCAATGTTTAATTAAGTCCTGGCCATCAAATTGAACAATGGAAGGATGAGTGTAAGGATCAAATCTGACCATTGATTTGTTTCCGTGAAATAAATCATCCTGTCTAATTTGAAGGTTTGAAAAGTTGAAAACCCAAAGTTTCGAAGGGCGAAGTTCTGTTAGCCATGCATCTTATTAGAAGATTGAATCATGATTGTTGAATTGGTAAGCACTCAAGTGCTCATTAAGCCTAGCGTTTGGTCACCGACATTGGTCATCTGATATAAGAGATTTAAATAAAGTTCGTGAGGACCTGTGGATCAAAAATACTCTACGTGTATAATCCAATGGCACTGATCAAACCGAATCTAATCGAAGGGTTGTTGTTTCGTCTCATGATTTCTTGATCAATTATGATTCAGTTACACTAACTGAATCATCGTTCATGAGCGGTTGAATCATGTTCCTGAGCATTGGAATTATGGCTCTTTAGCGTTCTGAGATTACTGACATTGAGCATTGGAGATGTAGAGTGTAACAGATGATGAGATCATGAATAAAAGAAATATGTTGAGACAAAGAAATGTTGTTGTTTCTTTGTAAAACAAGTTGAACTGTATGTAATGAAGAATACAACAATAACAAAGTGAGAAAGTGCACAGGGGAAGCATAGAGCATAGAACAGATATGGCACACAGAGCATAAATCACAAGAAGATGCGAGCAGAAAGACAATGATGTAGGAAGAGCAGAGCAGTGTAGCAGAACAATGATGAGACCGATAAGTCATTAATAAATGTTGTATCACTGTAATAAATTTCAACAAGCAAAGATTTATATCTCAGGGTGGTAGGGTGGTGCTAGGGAGGACTTTTTTCCTTAGAGTTTCAAGTGGGTGCTTGAACATAGGAAGTTGTAGCTTCCATCTGGTTGCATCCAAAAAAACTAGGGTGGTAGGGTGTTGCAAGGGAGAACCATTGTTCTATGTTATACAGGTTGGTGCATGTGTGACTAGAAGATGGTGTTGGAACACTCAGTGAGTTGGTACTTCCTTCTAGTGGGTTCTAGAGAAACCAGAGAGTTGGTTCTCTCAGCAAGTTGCATCTTGTAAAATAAAGGTGGTAGCCTCACAAAGACTAGGTGCTCATAAGAATGATAATGTACAGAAAATAAAGACTACTTATCATATTAAGAAGAAGAGGTTTTCTCCCTTTATGGGTTTCCTCAGGAATATCTGTCTTTGTATACTTCATGTGTGTGATTGATTTTGAATACT
>SNQJ01S0076837.1:51850-88486 GCA_010110895.2 Picea sitchensis | reverse complement strand
CATAGGGCTTGTAAAGGTCCAATGGACTTGGTACGGTCCTGAGGGAACAACTTGGGAGCATGAATATGCTATGCAGGTAGAATACCCGCATCATTTTGAAGATTTTGAAAATCTTGCTGATGTTGTGTAAATGAGTTGCACGGAGGACAATGCAAAAATAAGGGGAGGGGATTGTAATACCCTTAGGCCGAGCCCATGTTGAATTGTAATGATGTTTAATTAATTTTATAGGCTGGTGAGCCAAGTATTTATAAGCTGGGAGGCTTATATGTTTATTAGGCCAGAGATACTAGATGCTAAGGACAGTGAGCCTATTTTTGTATATGTAATATGTAGATCATAAATAAAATACATTGTTTCATGTAGACCAATGACAAAGGAAGAGTTATGAGGGACTAAGATCCACTAGGAATGGAAAGGGAAGGGGGGATGAGAGGATCGGTAAAAGGGGCTAATATTGAGGGCTTAACCCAAGGGAATATTATAATATGTTCCTAAAAGACTAAGGTGTGACATAACCTATTATTCTAAGTTCCTTTGGGAGAGGAATGAACTCTAAGTGGACAGGAACGAGCTCCTGGAGAGCCATGTGTCATCCAGGATGCATGCAAATTTATGTGGGAAAATCCATCCTTGTGGGGATTCACTAACCATTCTTTCCATCTGTTTCCCCATTCCCTCACACATTGAGAAGGCACACAGTCAACTAATTTTCGCCATTGCTGAACTATTGGAGGTAGGCCACAGTGGAAAAGAAAGGCGTTTTTGGGAAAGAAATCATGCACGAGGAAAATGACAGCTGGAAGGAAGAAAAACACATGTGAATGAAGGGAAGACCTGAAAATGTTAGGGTTAGGGTTTTGGTAATGTATTGTAATGGATGAAGAGCCAAAAGCATATAAATATAGATACTTAGGTATCATAGGGAGTCAAATTATTATTGTTGTTTCTTTTAGTTATGCATGACTTCATGTGATATGTAATATTTTGCTGTACAATCTATTTTGTGTAAGTTGTTGAGCTAGAGAAGACACATGAGGGTAGATTTTGAGGGTTAGATCACATTCTGAGGAGCCTGGTGTGATCTAGTCTGCCTCATATAGATCTTACCCAACTGAGAGACAAATCTTTGTGGACGTAGCGTAGGAGGGGGTGAACCACAATAATATCTGTGTTATGTGACAAATGCATGCATATCTTTATTGTCTCTAGTAGTTATTGTTATGATTAATGAATGATGTATTACATTTCCTGCTTATTCATCAATGACAATATACTATGTTTACTAGTTATAATAAATGGTTCAATATACAACTCCCTTATCTCACACTCAATCCTAGGCTGTAAACACTTGAGTCTTACAACTACACATTAAAGATATCTCGGGTGAGACTGTGCAACACATTCTGTGTGTTGTGTTTTGTTCTTTTTTACCAGGAGGGCCGATAGTTTTAGAGGATGTTTTGGAAACCCAAACAGACATGAACCCTGGGTCAATAAAATAAGACATAATAGGAGAGTAAGAATAATAGTAAAGCTAACAAATGGTTCTGTTTCCGTTGGTAAGAACAAGAGAGGGTTGAGTAGAAGAGATAAGTTGAAGACCCACCGGAGGAAAATCAAGAAAATATTAGGGCAGAGAGAAATGAACCATTAGAAGGAAATTTTGAGATCGTGGAATCCCACAAATGTAGAGATTGAAAGCTGGTCAAGATCAAAAGAGATAGAGTTTGCACAGAAAGACAACATAAACCCTAGAATAACACCCCACAAATATCTTGAGAAATAAGTGTTTACTGATTTGCAAGAAGTGTTTTTCTGCGATTTTCCACATCTATTGCAGGAGTGGATACTAAGGTTGAAGGATAACCATGCAATGAACTGGATTCGACGTCTAGAGTGGACCCCAATACAGATTGAGCAACTACAACAAGTGAACAACAAATTCACCTGTGCAATATATTTTTGGCTTGACAATATTGTGGCAGGGTTTATAACCGAGTTTGCAGTCGACACAATGAAGTCGTACAACACAACAGAGCAAGAGTTTCTACATGGACCTTGAGGAAGGTACACCCGATCGTTGTATAGTTCTAATAATATACTTCTATATAACAAAGGTGTAATGACTATGGAGTCAGAAAGCTAAACTTCCCTACGTGCATGGGGGAAGGGGGGAAACACTGACAGAAAGAGGAGAAATGGAAGGAGGAAAGGATAAGGGCAAGAAGGAGGAACCCTTGGACCCAATCATGATGGATGATGACCAAATTCGATGGATCTTGGAGACAAATGGAAAGACGCGTAGCGGAGTACCCTACCAATACAAGGTGAATACCAAGAAGAGAGTCGTATCCGCAAGGGAAGGCTTGGAGAGTGATGAGGAAGAGGTAGAGGATCTTTGGGCTATGGAGCAGATTGAGGAAATCCTACGCGCAACATATGAGAGCAAGACAAGAGGTCCAAGAGCGGGAAGAGAAGGCAACAATCCTATCCATATTAATGTCAATGTGAAACCCATAAAGCCATGTGTAACTAATACACCAAAGAGAAAACCATTGTTTAGGAAACCGAAGTTCAAAAGAAGTTAGACAGCAGGAAGTACATCCACACAAGGAACAACAACTGAAGGAGCCAGTTCAAGCAACACTAGTCAAGTATATACACCGCGCGGAGGTAGTAGTTCAACATTCAGAATGGAAGGATACGATCCCAGAATCAGGTTACCAAAATTTTGAGGGGAAGCAAGAGAAGATCCTGAGAAACATTTTTTCATTTGTGCAAAGATCTGGGAAGAAAAACAGATCACTGATGAAGATACCAAACTTGCATAGTTAGCGATTATTCTAAGAGACCGTGCACTAGACTGGTACATGAGTCTCAATGCAAATAGTGCATCAAGGATGACAAGGAAACTGGCAGACATTAAGAAGATATTGATAAATGAGTTCTAAAAGCCGAGCTCAGAGGATCAATACATGAATGAGATGAAAGAAATCTGACAAAAACTAGGATAATCCATATGGGAGATTGACTAGATATTCAAGCAACTAAAGGGAAAGTTAAAATATCTCATGACCAATATGCAGCATGATGCAGGAGCATCGCTGTCACTCGCGCGGAGCAAGACCGATCAACGTCTAGGAATCTGTATGGGAGATCAATGCTAGTAGTCACAGTAGATATTTTGAAGACCGCCTTAACTCAACGTCGGAATTAATCTTTGGGGCACACTTAAAATCAAGCCGGGAAAATTTGGAGGCACACTTGGATGATTACGAGTGAAATGGGAGACTCCACTACGTCTCTGCAATGCGACTGGTCTAGATAGTCGTTAGGACAAGTTTTAGAGTAGACAAGTAGGTAGGGGGAACCCTAAGAGCCCTCTTTGATAAATAGAGGTTTTGTACGCCCAAATGAGGCTAGTTAGTCAGTAGTGGGCTGGAATAGAAGTTAGGAGAATATTTCAATAGTTTTTTGGTTCATTTATAGTTGTAACCATTTTTCACATATGAATATAACAGAGGAAAACTGATCCAATGCATGGTGTGAACATTGTTTGAAATTTTCTGTATTGTGTTTTCATGAATGAATGAATCTCATTTTGATTAAATGGAACTGTGAATGTTAGGATAAGGTTCAATTTTTTCTATTCTATTGAAGTGGTGCAAGGTGTGCACATAGAACGCAAGGAGTGCGTTGACGGAATCTGTTTCAGTTCTGAAACTCATAAGAGATAATACAAAACTTTCCCTATGCAAGGAGTGAAAAGAGACTAGTGCAAGGCATGCACAGTCATCCACAAGAACCCTAACCTTGTGTAAAGATCTAGTGCAAGGAGTGCACAGATCCGAAAGTCAAGTAAGCATCAAAGAGTCAGAAAAGAAGGACACTAGGAAGGCGAGAGGAGTTTCTCTTCGATAAATCCTTTGGAATCTGAGCTTTCAAATCCCTAAAATGCAAGGTGTGTGTGGGAAGTCGAATTCTTCAGAAGACCAAGATCAAGAGGAATAACACTTTGCGTAAGTGTTAAGGAGATCCAAGAATCAGAATCATCGAAGGAAAATATCTTCTAACTCTGAATATAGCGTAAGCGCAAGGGTGAAAAGATCTCAGCCATTCGACCTGAACGCTAGAGAATTAGAACCATCCATCGGAAGGGATGCATGGTGAATGACCAGTGTTTCGCTGACTCGCACTTTGGAGGAGTCAAAGGGAAGAACGTTAAAAATTCATGAAGCCTGAATCCACTACTTGATCTGAGTCGTTGTATCCAGAAGAGATTTGGACCATTGATTGTCTAGGGTGGAGTATCAACATTTCGAGGATCGGGGAATCGAAGGTGAAAAACCCTTTGACTTCACGAAACATGAAGTCCCCAAATCATTGTTACCATCATATCTGAGGGGAGACCTAGAATATGGATCTAGGGCCATCTCAATTTTGGCTATCGAGAGAACAGAGGCAAGGGAACTCTGAAGTTGCGAAGTGCAAAATGCCGATTTGATCGTAGTCATTGACCAAGGGGAGATTTGAGCCATAGATATCAGGTCATCACAATTTTGGATATCGAGTGAATGAAGGTAGCAGCGCTCCCAGGGTCGCGAAACATGAAATCTCAACACACCTTTCACTCGAGCGTGTGGCCACCACCAGTGGTCACAAGGGAGAAAAGGCTTAGCAGAGAGGATCTAGTGCCTGTTTGGCATTGAGAGTCAAATAATTCTTGGGAGAGAAGCCGTGGGTCTCAAGCGACCTACACATTTGGGAAAAGGACCTATGTAGGTGGGTTTGGGGTCTAGAAGAGACCCAGAGAGTCAATCAAACTCAATATCTTTATCGATCCTATACTGGGAGGTCGTGCATCCATTAGGAGAAAAGGGGGGTCTGCACCAAGTGGTATCAAAACAATTTTTCGTCTGTAGATTTCAGGTTAAAGGAGAAAAAGTACTCGAAGTTGTACTCTATGTGTGATAGACAGTCATCATAATGCTGCCAAGTAGATGAGTGGAATCACCTTTGTCCAATCGAGCTATGGAAAGGGAGATGTGAGAACTTCGTGAAATATTATAGGCGATGGAGGCAACACAGACACGAGCACCTGATGCTAGAGACGTCAACGATGTAGAGAGCGAAGAAGCAGTGGGAGAGAATGTTTATGAAGAAGCTACAGGAGAGGATGTTGTCAAAGAAATCTTGTTGAGAACAGTTGCTAGATTGGGAGGCAAAGCCAAGATGGAGGTCCCAATGTATGAAGACAATTTAGATGCTGAAGAGCTATCGGATTGGATAAGATCCATGGACAAATATTTTGACTATGAAGATGTCGATGAGGAAAGAAGGGTGAGACATACTATCACCAGACTAAAAGGACATGCAACATTGTGGTGGGATGAACTGCAGGCTAAGAGGAGTGGAAAAGGAAAATAGAAGATAAAGAGTTGGGATAGAATGGTAGCCAAGTTGAAGGCTAAGTTCATCATGCCCAAGGATTATCAGATCAATTTGTTCAGGAAAATGTTGAACTTGAGATAGAAGGCGATGGTAGTTAAGGAGTACATAGAGGAGTTCTATAGGCTAAACATCATAACTGGAAAGAGAGAGAGAGATGAATAAAAAGTATCCAGATATATAAATGGTCTGAGATATGAAATCCAGGATGAGCTCAACATGATGTCAGTAAGAACAGTGGAGGATGCTTATCAGTTTGTGCTGAAGGAAGAGGAGAAGCTGGCCAGAAAACAAAGCCAGCGAGGGAGAGGTAAAATATCGGTCCCAAGCAAAAGCAAGGGATTTACCCATGAAAGAGAACATAAGTCTAAGGATGAGATTGAGAAACCACACAATCACTCAGAAAGAGGAGATAATTCCTGAGGAAGACAAGGTGGTGGAAGAAATTTTTCTAGAGGACGAGGAAGAAGAGGAGGAGGAGACGTAAGATGTTATGCCCATGGAAAGACAGGACATGTGTCTTGGGAATGTCCTGAGAAAAATAAATAAGGAGGAGGTGAAGCTCACATTTTAGAAGCACAAAGAAGAGATGTTGAGGTAGAAGGAGAAGAGGATGGAAGATTCTTGATGTTGAGGAAGGTTCTCTTAAAACCAGAGGTAGGAATTGAAAGGCCAGTGCAGAGGAACAGTCTCTTCAGAACAACTTGCAAGACCAAAGACAGAGTATGCAAGGTGATAATTGATAGTGGGATCACTGACAACTTAGTATCCACAGAGATGGTGGAGAAATTGGAGCTGGAGACAACTGCACATCCGAAACCATACAAAGTCTCATGGTTGCAGAAAGGACACCAAGTAATGGTTACTAAACAATTCTTGGTTGAATTTAAGATAGGAGGATATAGAGATGAAATTCTATGTGATGTAATTCCTATGGATGTATGCCATATTTTTTTTGGAAGACCATGGCAGTTTGACAGGAATGTCATTCACGATGGGAGGAAAAGTACATACACATTAGCGAAAAATGGTAGGACACACATGTTTCTTCCAACAGAGGAGAAGAGAGTGAAAGATGAGGCTAGCACAAGCATACTTCTCATGAGTGGGAAAGAACTCCTAAAATAAGTCAAGGAAGAGCAGGAGATGCAGTTTGTTCTGGTGAGGAAACCTAGAGTTATCCTTACAAGTACTTCAATGGAGTATTTGCCTGAAGAACTTCAGGAATTGTTGGATAATTTTGCTGACATAGTGGTGGATGAGCTACCTAATGCATTTCCAGCCATTAGAAGTATCAGTCACCATATTGACTTAAAACCAGGAGCAAGTATGCTAAACAAAGAAACATACATATTGACACCTTGAGAGAACAAGGAAGTGAAGAACCAAGTCCAGGAATTGTTAGACAAGGGTTTGGTCAGAGAAAGATTGAGTCCATGTGCAGTACCAACTGTGTTGAGTCCAAAGAAGGATGGAGGATGGTGAATGTGTACAAACTCGAGATCCATTAACAATATCACCATCAGGTATAGATTTCCTTTACCAAGAATGGATGATTTAATGGACTATTTAAGTGGAGCAAATTTCTTTTCTAAAATAGATTTGAAAAGTGGGTATCACCAGATTAGAATGNACAACCTTTAAGACAAATGAAGGTCTGTATGAGTGGCTTGTTATGCCATTTGGCTTAACAAATGCCCCAAGTATTTTTATGAGGCTGATGAATGAAATACTGAAATATTCCATTGGCAAGTTTGTGGTTGTATATATAGATGATATACTAATCTTTAGCAGGACTAAAGAGGATAATTTGAGGCACCTAACATTAGTGATGAGGATACTACAACATGAGAAGTTGTTGATAAATCTGAAGAAGTCCTCTTTTATGAAGACATAACTCATTTACTTGGGTTTTGTGATCTCTTCAAATGAACTGAAGATGGATCCATAGAAGGTGAAAGCAGTCAAGGAATGGTTGTCACTAAAAAGTATGTTTGAAGTAAGAAGCTTCCATGGATTAGCAAGCTTCTATAGGAAGTTCATTAGAGACTTCAGTGGAATTTGTGCACCAATGATGGATATAGTGAAGAAGAAGCACAAGTCTTTCAAATGGACAGAGGAAGCCGAGAAGAGCTTCAATACTGAAGGAGAAAATAACAGAACGACCAATTCTGGTCTTACCAAATTTTGAGAAGACATTTTAGGTGAGATGTGATGCAAGTGGAGTTGCAATAGGAGTATTTTTGAGTCAGGATAATCGACCTGTTGCCTATTTCAGTGAGAAGTTGAATGAGACCAAGAGAAAATACTCCACATATGATAAGGATTTTTATGCCATAATTCAAGCCTTGAAGAAATGGTGACATTATCTTGTCCCATAGGAATTTGTATTGTATAGCGATAATAAGGCTTTACAATTCATAACCAGACAAGAAATATTGAATTAGAGGCATGCAAAATGGGTTGAGTGTATGCATAACTTTACTTTTGTCATCAAGCATATCGCTGGGAATGCTAACAAGGTTGTTGATGCATTGAGCAAGAGATGTTTGATTCTGTAGGAATTTTAGGTGAAGACCTTGGGGTTTGAACACCTTAAGGACATGTATTGTGATGATACAGATTTCAAGGAAGCATACAAAGAATGTGTGAACCCTGTGCTGAGAGACAAAATCCAATGGACAGAGTACATGATTCAAGAGGGATTTTTGTTCAAAGGGAATAAGTTGTGCATACAAAAATTCTCAATGAGGGATAACCATTTGAAGGAAAAGCATAGTGGAGGATTCACTGGACATTTCAGCCATGATAAAACATTTGCAAAGTTGAGCAGTTCATACTATTGGCCAGGTATGAGAACATAAGAGTTAAACTTTGTTAACATGTGTAGGATCTGCCAACATGCAAAAGGGAAAAGATAGAACATTGGATTGTATCAACCATTGCCAATACCAGAGAGGTCAAGGGATGCAATAAGCATGGATTTCATATTAGGACATCCAAGGACACAAAGAGGATTTGATTCTGTATTTGTGGTGGTGGATATATTTTCAAAGATGGCACATTTTATCCCATGCTAGAAGACCAGTGATGCAACACATATTGCAAATCTGTTTTTCAAGGAAGTTGTAAGACTTCATGGCCTACCCAGAAGCATTGTCTCGGATAGAGACACACAATGTTTTGGTCACTTTTGGAGAACACTGTGGAAGAATTTGGGGATATATTTGTCCTTCAACTCAACTTATCATCCTCAGATAGATGGACAGACTGAGGTGGTAAACAAAATTTTGGGGAACTTGTTGAGGAGTTTGGTTATTGAACGTCATAATCAATGGGATCAGATTCTGTCGCAAGCATAATTTTGATACAATGACTCACCAAACAAGACCACTGGAAAGAGCCCATTCCAAATATTGTATGGAATGCAACCTAGGCGAGTATCTAAGTTGAGATACTTGGAACATAGTGAGATCAGGAGCGCTAGAGCATAATATTTTGCTGCAGACATGTAAAATATCCATAGCCAGATCAGAGGACAGTTGTAGATTTCTAACCAGGATTACAAATGTAGAGTTGATCAACATCGCAAAAAACTTCAATTTGAAGTAGGAGATCAGGTTTTGGCACATATCAGAAAAGAGAGGTTCCCTAGGGGAACATATAACAAGTTAAATATGAAAAAGATGGGACCATGTAAGATCTTGAGGAAGTTTGATGTAAACGCCTATGAGATTGAGCTGCCAGATGGTGTGGGCATATCACCCATATTCAATGTTTCAGACCTGTATCCTTACAGGAAATATGAAACAGAGGGGTCGGAAGATCAAGAGAATATCCAGTGGGAGAAACAAATGCCTGTAGTAGAGAAGCCACAAATGGAGAAGATTGTGGATCAAAGGATTTCCAAAAATATCACGAGAAAGACCTATTTTGAATATCTGGTCAAGTGGAAGGGATACCCAGTAGAAGATGCCAGTTGGGAAAATGAAGTTGTTATACAGAAGCATGGAAGGTCAGTGCAGGAGATCATGGATAGGAGTCCATGAATTTTTGTCAAAGGGAGTATGATGCAGGAGCATCATTGTCACTCGTGTAGAGCAAGACCCATTAGTGTCTAGGAATCTGTACGAGAGCTCAACGTTGGCAGTCACATCATATATTTTGAATACCTCCTTAACTCAACACCGAAATTAATCTTTGGGGCATGCTTGAAATCAAACTGGGAAAATTTGGAGGCACACTTGGATGATTACGAGTGAAATGGGAGACTCCACTATGACTTTGGAATGCGACTGGTCTAGATAGTCACTAGGACAAGTTTTAGAGTACACAAGTAGCCAGGGGGAACCCTAAGAGACCTATTTGATAAACATAGGTTTTGTATGCCCAATTGAGGATATTTATTTAGTAGTGGGATGGAATAGAAGTTAGGAGAATACTTCAGTAGTTTTTTGGTTCATTTATAGTTGTAACCATTTTTCACAGATGAATATAACAGAGGAAAATTGATCCAATGCATGGTGTCAACATTGTTTGAAATTTTTTGTAATGTGTTTTCATGAATGAATCTCATTTTGAGTAAATGGAATCGTGAATGTTAGGATAAGGTTTGATTGCTTCTCTTCTGTTGAAGTGGTGCAAGGTGTGCACATAGAATGCAAGGAGTGCGTTGATGAAATCTGTTTTGGTTCTGAAGCTCAGAAGAGATAATATGAAACTTTCTCTTTGCAAGGAGTGCAAAGAGACTGGTGCAAGGCATGCACAGTCATCCACAAGAACCCTAACCTTGTGTAAAGATCTAGTGCAAGGAGTGCACAGATCCGAGAGTCGACTAAGCATCGAAGATTCAGGAAAGAAGGACACTAAGAAGGCTAGAGGAGTTTCTCTTCGAGAAATCCTTTAGAATTTGAGCTTTTGAATCCCTGGAATGCAAGGTGTGTGTGGGAAGTTGAAGTCTTTAGAAGACCAAGCTCAGGAAGAATAACACTTTGCGTAAGTGTTAAGGAGATCCAAGAATTAGACTTGTCGGAGATGAAAAGGTTCGAGACCTTTGAACACCCAAAATATCTTCTAACTCTAAAGATAGCGTAAGAGCAAGGGGGAAAATATCTCAGTCGTTTGATCTGAACGCTAGAGAATCAAAACCTTCCATCCGGAGGGATGCGTGGCGAATGACCAATGTTTCATTGACTCGTTCTTTGGATAATTCAAAGGGAAGAACGCTAAAAATTCATGAAGCCCGAATTCACGACTTGATCTAAGTCATTGGATCCAGGAGATATCTGGACTATTGATTGTACAGGGTGGAGTATTGGCATTTTAGGGATCAGGGAATCGGAGGTGAAAAAACCTTTGACTTCATGAAACGCAAAGTCTCGAAATCATCATGACCATCAGATTTGAGGGGAGACATGGACCATGGATCCAAGACCATATTGATTTTGGCTATTGAGAGAACGGAGGAAAGGGAAATCTGAAGTCGCAAAGCAAGAAATGTTGATTTGATCACAACCATCGACCAAGGGGAGATTTGAGCTGTAGATCTCCGGTCATCGTGATTTGGGCTATCGGGTTAACGGAGGTAGCAACACTCCTAGGGTCATGAAACGTGAAATACAGACGCACCTTTCACTCGAGCACGTGGCCACCACCACTGGTCACAAGGGAGAAAGGGCTTAGGAGAGAGGAGCTAGCGCCCGTTTGGCGTTGAAGTTCGAACAACTCTTGGGAGAGAAGTTGCGGGTCTCAGGCGACCTCTGCATTTGGGGAAAATGACCTATGTAAGTGGGTTTTGGGTCTAGTAGAGACCCGGAGAGTCAATCAGACTCAGTATCTTGATCAATCCTAGACCGAGAGGTCGCGTAGCCCTTAGGAGAGAAGGGGGGTCTGCACCACAACATCGACACTTGTTTGTCAATTCACTGCTCCCACACTTAAAATATCCACTGTGACAACAGAAGTTCTAGACACATGCAGAGGCTCTGCAGGCAGCCTTGCAACTGGAATAAAATCAGTATCGACAAACTAATCCAACTATTGAAGAACTAAAGGAGGATTTGAAGAAATTAACATTCCAACTCAACTAGAATAAGAATAAGGATAAATGGGAATTCGTTTGGTGTACCATGTGCAGGACGAAAGGACACCACAAGAACGAATTCCCAACATTCACGTAGTATATGGTAGTAGTAATTCCAAATCTGTTACCAACAGGAGGATTGTGGTGCGAAATTTGTAAGAAACCGGGTCACAACCCTTATCACTGCACGATGATGCAAAAATACCAGACAATCCCAAAGAGTTCATATTGAAAATTTTGCAAGTCAGTAGGCCACGATGATAAATATTGTAGAACTATGGAGTTGATGTGAGAAAGAACACTAGATTCATATAGAGTGTAGGCATAAATGATGACTGGGCAAGCCATGCCACAGTTCAATCAAGTTCCAGCTCCATATAACACTGCGCAGGAGCAGTATAATACTTCACAACAACCATACAATAATGCACAACCACAGTACAACACAACACAGCCTCAGTACAATACCGTGCAGTATAATCAGGAGCCTCAGTATAACACGTCGAGAGGAGATCGAGTAGGCTACAGAGGGGGAGGATGCAACAGAGGAGGTTTCAGATGTGATAGAAGACCAATGGTATGTCACAATTGTCAATGACTAGGACATTATGAAAGAGAATGTCCGCTTCCACCAAAAAATTGTATGTATTGTCGTGCATCAGATCACGACACAAAATAATGCCCGACACTACTAGTAAAGATCCAAGACAAGAGGAACTAGAAAAACTAGAATGTTCAGTGGATTTCAACTAAAGAAAGGAATGAAGGATGAAAAATCAATATAGTTACTCGTGGAGGAGATAAAATAGGGGATGACGCTATTTGACAAGAGCCAGTACAAAATCAATGGGTGAAAAAGAACGTTGAACCAAGGAAGCAGTTCGATGCGTAGAAAGAAAAGGATATATTTAAGCAAGCCTGACAAGAATTTAAGAAGGAATATATTGCGATGACTTCAATTGTGCAACAAATTAAGGAAGCACCAGAATATGAAATTCCTTCGTTATTGGATTATACCAGTGAAGTACATTCCATAAGAAAAGTAAGTACAATCAAAGGCTTTTTGCAATCATGTGTAAAAATATTAAGTGATCCATCATCTGTGAAAATATTGCAAACCATACTAGAAAAATGTCGCATTGAGATGGAAGGAAAAATAGAACCAAAAACAGTCAATCACCTACACACAAGAATAAGAACAAGTAGGGTATTTAGACTGAATGCCAATATTGGAGATTTCAATATGGGATATATCATACTAGATTTAGGATCTGAAGTTAATGTATTACCAAAGAAAACATGGCAATACATGGGAGATCCCACATTAGGATATTCACCTATTCAAATGAAACTAAAAAACAAACACAGATTCCTACCAATTGGTAGATTGAAAGGAGTGAAAGTAGACCTGGACGGAGTGCACACTAAAGCAATTTTTGAAGTCATTGAAATAATGGAAAACACAACACCATACCCAGCGTTGCTTGGTTTGGATTGGGCGTTTGAAAAGCAGGCCATAATCAACTTGAAGACCATAAATATGGCATTTTAGTCAGGAGAATATAGGGTTATCGCGCCATTAGATCCATCGGAAGGGTAGAGGTTTGTTGAACCTACTTGTTTGGAATTAGAGGAAATTGGCCAGTTGTACAGAACAACTGCGCGCGATGAGGATTACATAAACCCAAATGTAGATAGAATACTCAGTTGGAGGATCATTACTTCATGTGAAATAGAATCAGATACCAATTTAGGGAATTGGCAACAAAGTTTACACAAAGTATCCACGAGAATATGTGCACGAATAGACAACGTAGTAAGATGGGTCGACACAAAAATCAAAGAACCACCTAGTTTCCATGGAGTAAACGATTTGAAAACATTCTTATCACAGTATGAAGATGAAGTCTTAGAGAACCGGAGACTATTAGCACTTGATCTACCACTCAAGGCCACACCTGCAATATGGTGGGGCATACACAAAGAGACAATCACAGATTGGTACCAATGTAAGCGGTTACTACGCATAAGGTTTGGCGCAGAACAAAAAAACAAAAGCAACAAAAGTATGATGGACAAGGGGCACCAGAGGAACACTTGGAGAAGTGTAAAACATTGTGGAAAATGACACCCCCAGAGGAATGGCCTCACAATTTTATACACACCCTAGAGGGCATACCAGTGAATTGGTATACAAACCAGGAATTGCATAAAGGAACATCGACCCGGACGACATTGCAAAAGAATTTTACATTCACTTTCTCGTTTGAGCATGAGAACCCCAACATCGATGCAGCTCTCAAACAAATAAGAGGAGTGAAATTCAATGAAGGACCAGGAGTCGAACAGATAACAGAGGGACAATAGCGGAACAAACAAACAGTCAAGGAACTGTTGTCATGTTATCATGTACAAGAGGAAGCACCGGATGAAGACGATCTGCAAGATATTTAGATTGAAGAATCAGAAGGAGAAAGAGATGTGGAAGGCCCACCGATAGAATCAGAAGTGATTGTCACACTGATAAAAGTAAATAAAGTCAACATTGGGACAGTTGAGAATCCCAAAATGGCCAACATTGAAGATTACTGGGATGAGCAAATAGTAGAAAGCATAACAGAGTTACTGCGTGAATACAGTGATCTATTTCCCACAACATTTACAGAGATGAAGGGAATAGCCAGAGAGCTAGGAGAAATGAAGATACCACTCAGACATGAAGTGAGATCGATCAGACAACAACTATACAGACTAAACCCAATATATAAAGAGAAAGTAAAAGATGAGATCGATAGGATGCTCGAAGCCAGAATCATAGAACCAGTCAAAGAATCAGAATGGATAAGCACGATGGTAGTTCACAACAAGAAACAATGAGGGATCAGGATATGAGTCGACTTGAGGAAGTTGAACGATGCATGCCTACATGACCCATTCCCTACACCTTTCACAAATGAAGTGCTAGAGAACGTAGGAGGACACGAATCTTACTCATTTACTGATGGATTCTCAGGCTACCATAAGATCAAGATAACATAGGAAGACAGATACAAGACCACGTTTGTGATAGAATGGGGATCCTACCAATACACAGTCATGTCATTTGGACTAAAGAATGTGCCAACAAGTTTTTCCAAAGTAGTCATTGCCGCGTTTAAGGAATTCATACACTAGTTTCTTGAAGTATACCTAGATGATTGGACAATCTATAGTTTGTTAAAAGAACATGTATAAGTCTTACAAATGATGTTGGAAATATGTAGATAGTGCCAAATATCACTAAACATAAATAAATGCATATTCAAAACATTGTTTGGGATACTATTGGGCCATATAGTATGCAACCAAGGTTTACTCATAGATCCTGCAAAGATCACAGTAATTGTTAACTTACCAGCACTAAAAACAGTCTGGTAGCTAAGAGTGACATTGGGACACACAAGATACTACAAGAAATTTATCAAAGGGTATGCCCATATTACTGCACCAATGGAAAAGATGTTAAGAAAGGAAACAAAGTTCCAGTGGAACGATAAGTACCAACACAGTCTGGATACTATTATCACACTAAATTTCCTTGGGTCTTTTTTAGTTTGTTTGCAATCCTTTTTTAAGCCTTAGATTTTAATTTTTTCTCTTAAGGTCTCATCCCTTTAAAATTTATGATTGGTAGGACCCCTTGTATGATTAAATTTTTTGAGTCTTAGCTCTAATTTGATCCTCAAATTGATTTTTGATCCTTAAACCATTTCTATATCATGTTTTAATTTGGTCCCCTTCATGATTTTTCCCTAGGTCGATCCCTTCCATGACTAGATTGATGTGACACTCCTCTCTCCTCACTCATGACCTCATAGGCATACCTCAACGTCCTTGTTTACCTTTCTAATCATGTTTTGTAGTGGATGTGCCACCTACTCATCAGGCAGTTCCATAGTGCCTATCACATTCACTATATTTCCACCTCGAGTCACGATTTCCATGACTGATGTCATGTCCCTTGTTTTCAGTGCCAGAAGTCAGTTAAAGATGCCTTCAAAGATATTTCATTTATGAGTTTTGGTAACGGTTTCTAATTTGAAAGACTCAACAGTGTTGCACTGTGCAAATTCATAATTTCTGAGTAGGCGACCACATGTCAACCAAATCCGATGTTGAGAAAGATTCCAGGGCCAATATTTTCTCAAATTTCATCCTAATATTGCATTGAAGATCTCAGCATGTGTCCATTGGACAGGTATCCCATGTTACCTCCTCTGCGTATTAATTTTCACAGGAAATTTGTGCTCAGGTTTTCTGTTTGCTAAGCTTGCACAGTAGTAAGGGATCCATATTTGCATGGTAACCTTATTTTTCTCCTCTTCGGACCTATACATATCTTTTCCTGTATCTATGGTCTGATCACTATTGTTTTATTTAACCATTAAAATCGCAAGCATGTAAATAGCCTATCCTCTGTGTATGTGTTACACTACCCAGAGGCGCTGCTCAAATCAACTATGTTTTCCTTGCTTCCTTTCACCTTGGGGTTTTGCATTTCAATCAATTGCAAAGGGCCAAATTTAGACTACCTTCTCACTATTTACACTCCAGAATATCTGTACGAGACTAAGGGTTTAATTCCTAAAAGTCTAGCTTGGATTACTAGCATCAGTCTGTCTAAAAGAGTCAGCCTTATCTATTTGAATCCCTATTCAAAGCCTTCCTGATCATTACCATCCCTTAAGCCTTTCAAAAATCCTCATCCCGAGCCATGGAGACTCCTCAATCGAGGAATACACACAAAGGTGGTAAGGTGGTTAGGACATAACCAGTGGACATGCACCTTTTTGATTCAGAACCCATGGAAAGAGAGGCCTTTCAAAGAGTAGGGTGTCTCTCCTTCTGTCAGAACATGCAGAGAGGTCATCCAGAGGTATCAAGACAATTTTCACTACAATTTTATGGCAAGAAAACCAAGGTTGGTGATTTGGATTTTGAGGTTACTAAATCCTCTATCTCAACTGCAACAGGGATCCCCATTACAGGTGAAAGGTGGTTCAAAGCCACGGCTTTGAGTTTAGCCTAGCCAAAATATCTTTTTAAACTCGAATATCAAGCCAATGACTTGTCCAAAAGTATTCCAAGAGGTCAATTTATTGAACAATTTGACAGATTACTAAAGATCATACATAGATATTTTACTTGTGAAGGGAGATTCAACACCTTGTACTAGTACCATATAAGGTTGTTGCTACATTTTATTGGTAAGGTTGAGATGAATGTTCCTTATTACTAGTTTAGGAGTATAGGTAATATGTCAGACAAGATACAAGCCAAATCCAAGGATGTGGATTCTAGCCTTTTCCACTCTGGAATAATTACAATGTTGGTCTCTGAGGAATTGGTTAAGAAAGAGATTTCATGGGAGAATTTTGTGGTTACCTTTCATTTCAAGTTGGATCTAGCACCAACTCCTCAATCACAGAAGGCAATTCCTTTGTCACCTACCAGTACTTCTAAAGTAGGGACCAGTAGAAAGAGAAAGGGAAGAACCCATGTTCAAGTTCTAGAGATCATCAAGCAGGTCATAGAGGCTGATGAGGAAGTTTGTCCTTCTCCACACATAGATTTTTCACTACCTCCTCCACTAGGGTTAGAAGAGGTACCTTCTTCTACCAAAGATACATCCAAGAAAGGGAAGAATATTCTCTTTCCCTCTTCTCCTCCAATAGTTGAAATCGAGGGTAAAAGGCCTTTCACAAGGTCATCAATTCCTAAGGAGGTTTTCAAAGAACAGTATTTACTAGAAATCCCTATTCAAAAGAAGAAGGGTAAGATCATTGAAAATCCCATGGAGGCTAAATCAGAAACCTTTATTCAGAATAAGAAGGGTAAAGGTAGTTCTCAACTTACTGAAGGGAAACAAGAAACCCATGTACAGAAGGGTAAGGATAAAGGTACTAAAATACCTTTGGAGAGTAAAGATAAAACCTTTGACAAAGGAATTGAAAAGCCTGTTGAAATAAAATATGAAACCCCTGTGCTGAGAAAGAAGAATAAAAGTAAAGCCATCAAGGAACCTGATGAGGTAGATGAGACACTTCCCATGTAGGAGGAAGAGGAGTCTGAGAAAAATCCTAGTGATATTGTACATGCCATTGTTCCTCCTGACAATCAGACCTATAAAAGACTTATCAAATAGCTTAGATATGAAAGAAAAGAAATAGCTCGTCTTAAAAAAGAACATAAGGTCTACTTGGCTACGATGAAAGAGCTCATGGATGGTTACAGTCACACCCTTGACTTGGCAAAGTTTGTAGCAAGGAGGGCCCAACCCCTTCATAGACAGCTAAGGAATCTCTACAGGTAGAACAAAGGCTTCCAATCTCAGAATAGGAAGCTAAAGGCAGAGCTAAAACATTTTCAAGATGAGGTATCCCAAAGAAATATACAAGTGTCGGTTGAAGCTACCATTGAAGATGACAAACCAGTAGCTAAGGACATAACAACTACACTAAAGAAGCCTATCAATGCTAAGAAGAAGAAGTATGTTGTGTCAATTGAAGATCCTCTTTCTACCAGAAAGAGTATGAGGTTAAGTGTCAAAATGACAAAATCGTTGGTAAAGGATAAGCCCCATTTTTGAAGATGTATCTTTTTGGGAGGGTTAACCAATATGCAAATATTATCTCTGCCATGTATACAGGCTCCTAAGCGCTTAACTATTTGGGTTTTGAGTTTTTGCTAAGTGCTATCTTCCCCTAGTGATAAGGGGCACTATCTATTGTATGGTCAAGGCACCTAAGTAAAATGGATTTGTCATCATGAGAGACCACAAATTTCTCAGCACATGTTCAAGGTTGAAGGCGATGTGTTTTTGACAATGCTACCCAAACCTACACGCAGACGTAGTGTAAGTGGCGCTACCCAATATTTCACCGCAGAGGAAAATAATTGGAACAGTGTAAGAGCAAAGTGGCTACTAATGGTACCTAGAATATTTTACAAAGAGGGTAAGGTCTGCACATAGGTGAAATTACGGAGGTACTACCTAATATTTCTGAAATGGTATGTACACATATGTAGCACAGTGATGCTACCTATAGGTGCTACCTTTTCTACTTGTATTGCGCTACCCAGATTTTGTACCCAAGGAAGCTTCCAATAAAGACCAGGTATCTAGGAGGACCAAGATAACAAATTTTGGATCAATTGATGATGAATAAGGCTGGAGAAGTAGCAGCTAGCACTATGAAGACAACCACATGCTTTGAAGACACATGGAAAACAACGAGTTGTGCAACAAAAGGGAATCAAATTAGTTTTATGGGTTGGATTAGTCACCAACATTTTCTATTTTTATAGCATAGGTGGTTAAGATAAGTTGTTATATGAAATAAATGTTTAAATTTTTTGGGGAAGGAGGCCATTTCGTACCTCCAACTATTTCCTCCCCTTTTGTTATAAATAGATAGATCATTTTCTTTAGTAAGTTTAGATGGTAAGAGAAAGGCTCCCTTATACTTTAATATTTTGATGAAGTAACTATTATCTAGTGATATCTTGGACTTAAGACTTTTTGACTATTAGAAATCAACTTCTCTTTCAACCTATTTGCTTATGATGCTAAATGTTCATGCTTTGAATGATTCATGAATGATTGTGGTGATGTTATGATGGATGTTTTATCATTGTGTTATCATGATATTTATTTAGTTTCATGAGTTTCTTAGCTTAAGAAGATCTTGTGTTTAGAAACTTTCCTCCTTAGGATTTTGTGGACCTGATGTTTACAACAATCCCTGCACTTCTCTCAATTTTGTGGACCTGATGTTTACAACATCCCCTACACTTCTCTCATTCAAGTCTTCCTTCTATTCATACTTACTCCCAAACTACTGATTGAAATTAGCCAAGATCTTATTTGTTGGTGCATGCTAACCCTGTTACCTGAGTTAAAAAATTATCACTTGAGTCCTTTTCCATTTGACCCTTTAAACACCCTTACATTCACTTACAACTTGATGGGTACTACACTTACCTTCCATGCAATCTAAAGGTGACTCCTAGTGCTAACAGATACCTTGAAGTAAATGATGGTCACTGCACCAATATTAGTATTTCCAGACTGGGATAAGACATTCCATGTGCATGTAGATGCATCGAACATAGCACTTGGAGCTATCTTGGCACAACCAAGAATAGGATACTTGGATCACCCGATAGCATTTGTGAGCATAAATTTATCAGAATCAGAGAAGAACTATAACACTATAGAGAGAGAAGGCCTAGCCATGGTCTATCCACTACAAAAGTTCAGACATTACTTATTGGAAAAACACTTCAAGAAGTTTACAGATCACTTAGCCTGAAATACTTAGTCAACAAGCCAATGTTGGGGGGGATAATCTGTCAATGGTTACAACTATTTCAAGAATTTGACTTTGAAGTAATAGTTAAGCCAGGAAAATTAAATGTAGGACCTAACCACCTATCAAGAGTCACAAATGGAGAAGAACCTACGAATCTAGAAGACAAATTTCCAGATGCACAGTTATTTTCAATCCAGATCGTTGATGAACACTTCACAGATATCATTCAGTACTTGAGCACAGGTACTGCACCGCAAGAATATAACACCATGAAAAAGAAAAGCCTAGTAGTTCGCACTGCCGACTATCAACTGATTGCAGGACACCTATACAAAATGGGCATAGATAGCATCTTCCAAAGGTATGTGTTAGAGAACGAAATACCAAGAGTCTTAACAGAATCCCATGAGGGGATAGTAGGAGGACATTACACAGGTAAATCTACCGTGCAGAAGGTATTGCGCACAGGACTATGGTGGCCAACGATTCACACAGACTTGAAAGAGTACTGTCAAATATGTGATGTATGTCAAAGGGTAGGAAAACTGAACAAAAGGGAAAATATGCCATTACGACCATAGGTAACACTCCAGGAATTCGATAAGTGGGCAATAGACTTTGTGGGACCAATCAACCTACCAGCAAAAAGAATAGGAGCTAGGTACATTATCACCGCGACAAAGTACTTAACAAGATGGGCGGAGGCCACACCAGTGAAGGATTGCAGCAGATAAACAACAACAAACTTCTTATTTGAAAAAGTGATCACTAGATTTGGGTGCCAAGGATTTTTTATGAGTGATCAAGGAACACACTTCATAAACAACACCATCAACATTGTGACTGAATATTTTGAAGTTCGTCAACAGAAGAGCACACCATATCACCAACAGACAAATGGCATAGTGGAAGCATTCAACAAAATCTTGGAGAACACACTGACAAAGATCTGTAATGCCAACAGAGATGACTAGAACCTCAAAGTACCAACAGTATTATGGGCCTACAAGACTACCTGCAAAAATTTGATAGGACAGACGCCATTCAATCTATTCTATGGCCAAGAAGCAGTGGTTCCATTATAATTTTTAGTACCAAGCTTGCGCGTAGCAGCAATTACACAAATGACAGAACAAGGCACAATTCAGGAGAGGCTAAACTAGCTAATGACCATGGAAGAAGATCATATCTTAGCAGGATTCCACCAACAAGTTTAGAAAGAAAGGGACAAAGCTTGGCACGATAGACACATAAAGAAGCAAACTTTCAAGGACAAAGATCTAGTATTGATGTATGACAACAAATCATTTCAGCACCTAGGAAATCTCAGAATGCATTGGTTAGGATTGTATGAAGGAAAATATGTTACAAATGGAGGAGATATACAATTGAAAGACTTATCAGGCGCAAAAATAAGAGGGATGATCAATGGGAGCTGACTAAAGTTGTACAAGGACAGTCGACCACTCACCGCGCAATTAAAAAAAAAAAACTGTAAATACTATCAATAGAGGCACAGTGTATCAGAGGAATAAAGGGCATGCACACTTAGGAACAAAAAATCGGTGAGGAGAAGGAAAACGGTCACGTACAAAGGGAAACACGCAGGAAAATGAAAGTTGGAAAAAGTAGTATGACAAGACAACAGTAGGTGGAATTAAAGGATAGAAAGGAAAAGTAATGGAAAGTACAAAACTGTCGGAGGTGCATTGAACCCATAATTAAGGAAGCATCCTCAACAAGCTTCATGTGAAGCCCATACAACACATGAACGCAGGAGCATAGAGTCCATTTGCGAAAAGAGAATCGATGGAGAGTGATAGAGGTTAAAGAGCACATAGCCGAGTTCACAGAAGTCACATAGAGCATTCAAACCCAACAAACGTTTGACATTCACCACCATGGCACAACCAAAGCAAGCAGAAGCGAGCCAGACTGCCAAAAAAACTAGAGTTCAGACTAGGTCATGAGTACATGTGGAAAAAGGTGAACAACAGTCGTTGAAGATCGTTAATGTCGACGAAATCCCATATCTAGACACAACATCGGTGAACCCTACACCTATACTGGAAGAAACCCAACAACCAACATCGAAGGGCACATATATAGATATACCAACAAAATTATAGGAGCCACAGAACTAGGACGCAGAAACCCTGAAGGAGGTGCAACCAGAGAACTCCAAAGAAGCTCTGAAAGTTAATGGAACAATGCCAAATCTAGAAGCAACAGTTGAGCCAGATGAGTCTCAAACAACCATATCAGACCACCCACCAGAAGGAACGGTCGAAGATGTAACAGGTTGGCCAGAATGGTATTTTGAAACAAAACTGGAAGCTGCTGGAACCTCGAGTCAGCCACCATCGCCAAAGAAAGACAAGCTAAATGTACCCAGGTCACCTAGCAAGCAACCTCTCATAACAATCATTCTACCATGTATACTAGATGGGGTATAGGTAGGCTTGGACCTGTGGGCCATATTGGGAAGCTCAAATACTCGGACCATGATGTCATAGACACAGACAATTTTTTGGAACTTACAAAGAGGGTATACTTAAAGACTATGGGAATGGATCAGGTTGGGGAACTGATCGATTAGCCACTCCAATGGGCAACAGGGTTGCAGAAAACAAGGATTTTATGTCTATTGGACCTACCACATTTTGGCAGAGGTTAGTACGCTAGCACATACATCAAACAGTTGTTAGCAGTCACACATGGTGGGGACATATGGTTGGACAAGATCGTCTCAATAGGCATAGAGATTATTACGAACATAACAGGGTTTCCTTCCCAAGGAATGGATCTAGTGTAGTTTCTAGACGAAAAATCCAGGGAGAAGGTGCTAGCGGAAGAGATTAAGAAGAAGTATGGTACCAATAGGGGGACACGAGGGATCATTATCAAGAGAATCAACGATGCCGCAACACAACTAGGCGCGGAAATCTTAGCCTGTAAGTTGCTATGAAAATGTCGTAGGGAGGAAGTTCTGACTGGAGTTGTCGTCATTGTAGCTGAATGCGCCAAAGGCACCTCAGTGAGTTGAGCACCGTACCTATTGACGTTGTTCTTGGATGACTACAAGGATGTGCAAGATATAGCAACAAAGTTTCACTATTCATGGTTGATCACGTTAATAGCCTTTATGGGCTGGAAGGAACTAAGGTATGTAACTTTTTGTACCAGACCCAAGCCGAATCAAGGAGCAAGATACCTATTGTTGAAATACACATCGGATGTGAGGCACAAAAGGATGAACAGGTCCATATTTGAGGGATACCTATGTGACTTGCAGGAAGCCATCAACAAAATGTGGAGAATAACACCAGAGGCTATCGCGTGGTACTAGGACATCGCCAACTTCAAGGCCACACGACATAAAATGTGGATACAGGTGTGGAAGGATCCTGATAAATAGTGGCTACAAATGCGCTACTGTATCACAGAGGGCGACATCGACCTGGTGATCAAAGACTGGGAAGACGAGTGGAGGATTCGATTCCTCACCGAGGACTTTCCAGAAATAAAAACACAAGAAGAGGCAGGGCGGGGAGAAACAAAGCCTTAGGAAATCCAAGTGCCCAAGAAACAAAGAATGGGCCAGGGAAAAAAAACACAGAAAAATGAAGGGCCAGTGAAGACAGGAACCTAGAATGGGAAGAAAGATAAGATGGAGCTAGCCAAAGAGAACCAGAAAGAGGACAAGGCCATGCAAGGGACTGCAACAAGTCCCAACCCACAGGAACTAGGTGGGAATAAGAGGACAACCACACAAACATGAGGCATGCACAAGAAAATGAAGGCACAAAGAACACCCCTAGAGTATACGATCACATATGACAATGGAGAGATGATATCCCGAATGGTCCAGGATTGTCTAGCTGAGGATTTTGACCATGCTACACACCAAAGGGATAGTATTCAAGAGGAATTGGAAGACATGCGTCATTTCCTCAAGCAAATCGAGGAAGTGTAGATAGCAGGTAGCAGCAGGGGAACAAAACCATCAGCAACGTAGACAGAGGAAAGAGGGGAAGAAGAAGAACTAGATCCAGTCCATCCATTACTGCACCCAAACGTAAAATTCCACATCACACCCATCATGTTGCGCATGGATAAGAGTGTGAGGCAGAAACCCCTGAAGGAATTAAGCCAAATCCAACTGGTGTTAACACATATTCCATCCAGGGAACTACACAAGTTGCAGGTTAGCGTAAACGACGAGGTATAGTCTCATGCACACAAAGACTTAGTCGAATTTTAGAAGGAAACATAAAAAAGGGACATGCTGGAAATAGTCTATGAGCAAGCTAATTTAGAGACCTAGGAGTAAAGGGAGCACATAAAAGTATTGGAGTAGACAGTGGCAGGAAATTACGAGAAGATTCCACAGGTTGCACAGAGGGATGAAATCACAGCAGTAGAAAAGATTGATTAGATTGTGCAGGTAATTTACCAATATCAGAAGGAGATAGAGAATCTCCGAGAGAAAATTACACTAACCACACCACCAACAGTAAAGGAGAAAAGGAAGCAGGAAGCAACAACGCAGCTACAAGAGATAGATCAGTAGGTCATCATAGCAGCTGACTTGTTCGATAAAGTAGGACATCTTTGGACAAAGTTATTGGAGAATCAATAGGTCCAAAAGTGGGATAAGAAAGAGGAAATGATCAATGCAACAATCCAAGACCTCAAGTTGAGGCAGAAGACAATGCCAATCACAGAGCACATCAAAGGGGTGCAAGACATGAAGAAATTACAGGCAGAGCTCACTAATGTGCAAACACAGAAACAAGAGTGTCAGGCTCAAAAGGAATTGCTGCAAGAGAGGGTAGTAGAAGTCCTGGCACATGCATAGGTAGCCAAGACACATATAGCTCAGACCCAAGCAGAGTGTGTGCAAATGATTAGTGAAAAAACTGTAGTCCAGATAGTGGACACACTCAAGGAGAAGACTGTGTAGGCATAGACACAAGCAACAAAGCTTAAGGAAAAGTTCCAGGCGATCACAAAGGAGATTGAGGATGCACACAAAGGATAGGTGGCTTAGAACGAGCCACATGTCAATGTTGGGGGCCTGTTGGAGGCAGGCCAAAGCGAAAAAGCAAGGTGTTTTTGGGAAATAAAGCATGCACAAGGAAAGCGACAGCTAGAAGGAAGAACAACATGTGTGCATGTAGGGAAGACCTAACTACGTTAGGGTTATGGTTTTGGTAATGTATTATAATGGCCACAGAGCCAGAAGCATATAAATATAGATACTTAGGTATCATAGGGAGTCAGATTATTATTGTTTCTATTTTTAGTTATCCATGAGTTGATGCGATATGTAATATTTTGTTGTACAATCTATTTTGTGTAAGTTGTTGAGCTAGAGAAGACACGGGAGGGTAGATATTGAGGGTTAGATAGCAGGATTAGGATCCTAGTGCAATCTAGTCTGCCTCATATAGATCTTACCCAACTGAGAAAATTTGTAAGCGAACGACGTTGTAGATGCAGAAATACTATAATAAAAGAGATGAGAGCCAAATCTTTGGGGACGTAGCCCAGGAGGGGGTGAACCACGGTAATATCTATGTTATGTGAAAAATGCATGCATATATTTATTGTATTCAATAGTTATCATTATGCTTAATGAATGAGTTATTACATTTCCTACTTATTCCTCAATGACAGTATATTGTGTTTACCAATTATAATAAATGGTTCAATACACAACTCCCTTATATCACACTCAATCCTAGGCTGTAAACCCCTGAGTCTTACAACCACCCATTAAATTTATCTTGGGTGATACTTCACAACACATTCTGTTTGTTGTGTTGCCTTCTAGTTTACTAGGAGGGTCGATAGTTTTAGAGGCTTTGTTGGAAACCCGAGTAGACATGAACCTTGGGTCAATAAACTCAGACATAATAGGAGAGTAAGAAGAATAGTAAATCCAACATGAACACTCTTCCATCATGAACCTTTGTATCTTGCACACACTGGTATTTTGTTGAGCCCGTACCCTTACTGACTTGATTTTTGCTACTGTGTCTACCCATTGGAATTTAGAGCTAGACAAAGGAAGCAAGTTATTAGGCCTGTGGTTTGAAGAGGCAGGTTGTCAAGTCTGTGGGTTGAAGAAAAAGGTTGTCAGGCCCGTGAGAAACTTTATCCAGGTTAGAGAGATTGTTGGGGAAGTGATTTGTCCTGGAGGGAGTCCAACAATAGCTACAGATCTTTGAGAATTCCTGATCCGTCCTGTTGTTGAAGCTTTGGAAGGGAAGTGGAGCAACCAATGGACTTTGGAACAATGAAGGTGTATATTCTCGGGGTGGGACAAGAATATGGGGAATGAGAGTCTGTGATTGATGGGTGTAAGTAGGATCCTTGGAGGGAATCCTTCCTATTGCATTGTTCAGCTTTCGGTAGTCTCAACCTATCCTAGGATTTCCTTTACCTTGGGTGGAGTTTAGTCCCATCTCAGGGGTGACCCACTACTGATAGCTTGGAGGAACGTGGTCTAAGGCTGGGAGGTTCGTGAATCATGGAAGGTATGCATGAAGTTCGTGGTATTCTCATAAAAAATATAAGTACCAATTCTATATTAATTTTACATGATGTGTTTAAGCATATGTATGAAGTTTATCATAATTTCCTATGTTTATTGCATGTATGTGTTTATTGTCACTTCTGCATGAATCTGTGTATGAGAAGAATGTATATATGTGTTAAATTCCATTATGTGTGTGTGTGTGTGTGTGTGTGTGTGTGTGTAATGGAATTTAACACATATATACATTCTGCTCATACACAAATTCATGCAGAAGTGACAATAAACACAGGAAATTATATATATATATATATATATATATACACATGTGTGTGTGTGTGTGAAAGCAGTTTGGTTTTGAAGTAGTGGCATGTCCCCGACCTAGGTGGTCAGGGGACATTACAATTGGTATCAAAGCATGATAGTTTCAAGTGGCATGACCCATCCTAGGTGGTTGGGTATATTACAAATTGGTATCAGAGCCCGGTATTCGACATTGATCCTGAATTGGGTTGTCTAAGTGATTTTTGAAGAAAATCTTAGAGGGAATTGTTGTCGGAGGGAAACTTTTTGAATGTCAGAGCGTTCTTGAGTGCCAAGGGAATACCTTGGATTTTTTCATAACCTCAGGAGATATATAAGTTGGATAAACCACGATAACCATGGTATTGGGGCCACAAAGTTTAAATTTGAGCCATTGGATCTGTTCAGAATAAGACAAATCCATCACAACCATTAGATCTATAGTTTCAATAGTTCGGGGGTTGTGTCGTGTTTCAACAAGGAAATCCTATGAAGTCCCAGAGTGATTCTCAACCATAGATCATTCGGGAGGCGAAACATTGGATTTCCCAAGTGGTTCGATGGTTCGACGTTTGGGAAAATCCGTTGGAGATTGCACGATGAAGAAATCGCTAAAGTCCTAAAGCTACGGGAAGCAATTGTTTCGGAAGTTGGTAGTTCATGAGTTTTGTAAGTGATCATATGAGAAGAGATATACCAAAGTGATGAAGTCCCGAAGCATTAGATATGATGTGGACTTGTTTGATAGTCCAAAGTTCAACAGTTTTGAAAAAGTGTCAATGAGAAGAATCATAGAAGTCCCGATTTTCCAAAGTGACATAACATGATTACATCACCAGGGGTGACGTGGACCTATTCGATAGTTTGGTAGTTTGGCAGTTTTGATAAAGTGTCGATGATAAGAAATCCCTGAAGTCCCAAAATGTCGAGTATGATGTGGCATGATGAAATCACCTATGGTGACATGGACCTACATAATTATACCACGTGTCACTTGTTATTGTACTTTTGATAGGCCCTTAGTACCGATTGGGACATGACTAGTGTCGCTCGATGATGGGGCCACATGTTACCACTTTGATTTGTGACAACTGTACTACATGGTCCTCGAGAGGTTAAGAAGTTCAGAAGAGTAGAGTAAATCCTCACTGTTGATCGGGAGAGGACACACAACAATAGATCTTGTAATCTAGAGGATTTGATTTGCAGGTTTCTTGAGTCGAGAACTCCCAGAGGGACATATTTAATCTCGACCATTGATCAAGAGATGACACGTGGAGGAAAGAGAGAGAATCTTCGGTGAGTCAACACTCCAGGGGATTTGTGAAGAAGTTCTTTGGAAAGCCCTAAATCCCAGAGTTCCATAGTAAATCTCAGTCGTTTGATGTTGGGAATTCGTGGACCATTGATTCACCATCCTTCGCGATTTTTCCAATTCGACACTCCGGGGATTTGAAATTTTGGAGTTGTGAAAGCTGTCGAAGCCCAGAGTCTGGGAGCTCCTAGAGCTCATATCCACCATAGATCTAAAAAAAGAATGAAGAACGTTGATCTATACATCCTTCGAGTATTCGAAGAATTGGAGTTTGGGGGAAATGTATTATAATCAAGGAAGATCCTCTGAAGCCCCGGAGTCCCGAAGCACAGGATAAGTGCCTAGTTGTTAGCGCTAGGTCACAACCCATGGTCACATGAATTTGGGGGCCGGAGAAAAAGGAGATGGCACCAGAAATTTGTTTTTAAGAAAAGGAAAAGGGATTAGAGAAGGAGCCCGTGAAATTTTTAATCATATAGACCTACACCTAAAGAAGTAAGGAAGGCCTGTAAACTTGAAGAAGGGATCCAACACGGATCTAAGAGCCAATTCGACTCTGAGTTGGAAGAATCCATGTACAAGATTGCATCACTGAAAGGAAAAAATTGTTCAAGTATCCATAATGTCCTTCTCAAAACTCAGAATTGAGCATGGAAATAGGCATTGGAAAGGTCTTGAATAGTAGAAGATAATTGTTCGCCCATAAATTGAATCTAAACAATCAATTTCTTAAGAATTCAGTAGAAAATAAGTATTATATATATTAATGAATCAGAATGGTTCACGTTTTCATAAAAATATTAAGAAGAGTTAGCCTGACAAATTTATGTTGCTTGCACAATTTTGCAGAATTAATAGTTGTCAGAGAATAATCAGCCCATAGTGCAGTGTGATGGAGTGAGTGAATTTTTTCTAAGAGTTGGGTGATGATTTTTTATTCTATTATCAGTCTATATTCAAGAGGATGAAGTTAAAGGGTTGAATGTCCAATTGGGTATGGAAGGAACCAACTCCAATGGACATGGAGGAGGAAAAGAGGAAGACATAACTCTAGCTGAGATCCTAAAACAATTGTAGACAGATGTCCAGAGCCACAAGGATAATAATGAGAGGCTTATTAAATCCAACGAAAAACATGAAGAATTCAATATGAAGTTAATGAAAAACCTAGACATAATTGAAAATAAGTTGAATAAGGAGAGTGGCTCCAACAAATTAGGAAGACACATGACCCCTGAAGAAAAAGGAAGACCAACGAGTGTTAGCAGACATCACCATCACTCCCAAAGGCATTTCAATAGGAGAGCACACAAAAAATCATTTCCATTGCCTTTCAAGAAGCATTATAGGAGGTCTGGGGTGGATGAATTGAAAGGAAAACTAAAAAATATTAAACCTCCTACTTTTGATGGTGAACACAAGAAGGATGAATATGTTGAGACATGGATATTGGGCATGAGAAATTACTTCTAATTGCATAACTATTATTCTCATGTAGAAGGAAGAATTGCTATCTATCAGCTGAAAGGAAAGGCATCCATGTGGTGGGATCAGTTTGTGCAAGTAAAACACATCAGAGAGAAAAATGTGACTTGGAAGGAATTCAAGAAGCATTTTGAGAAGGAATACCTCACCAAGAGGTATTATGACAAAAATATGAAATATTTCTTTGAAATCAAACTGGGCAGCATGACTATTGATGAATATGAAATGATATTTTTAGAGATGTTGAAGTATGTCTCCTTCATCAAGGATGAGACAATTAAGATTCAGAGGTACCTGAGTGGGCTGCCATCTTTCATTAGTGATGAAATCCTATATGATGATCCCAATAGTTTGGAGGAAACCATAAGGAGAGCCAAATTCTTATATGATAAAAAAAAAAGTAAAGCCTACTTTCTAGAAGACTTGGGAGGAAAAAACGCATTTAGGAGGGAACATAGGTAGAAGGGGAACAAGCCACCCTTTTTCAAAAAAAATCCTCAAGGACGACCATCTTTTAGAGAGAACATAATTGCTGAGGTAGGTGGGAAAAGGCCAAGGCAGACACCCATTCAATGTTGGGGTTGTAAAGGAGACCATAAGTATAGAGATTGTTCTCACAAAAGTGACAAAGTGAGAGCTTTCCACAATGTAAAACAATCTAAAACAGTGGAGGACATGGGAATAAGTTTACCAAGGATCTATACAGCCCTGGACAACAAAAAAGCATACTTTCAATTACACATGATTGAAGTAGAAGGTATGATCAATAACTATGCCTTTACTATTTTAATAGATTCATGAGATAGTCATAGATATATAGATCCTAAGGTAGTGGACAAATTTATTTTGAGAAGAAGAAATCATGAGAAATCTTGGTTGGTGTTGGCCCTCGACCAAGTTTTGAGGAAACATTGGTCATGTTTGACCATTTTTGGGACTTTGACAGGCTGGTCGAAGATGGAGTGCTCGAGTGAAGTGAACATTGTGGGATCTCGCCCATTTGGACGTTTAGGGTTTATGTAATGGGTATGGGATGTTAGACCATGGGTTCACCCATGTCTAGGCCCTTTTGTAAATGTATAAATAGAAAGCTAAGTGATGTAAGAAGTTCTAGAATCATCTTAGTGCAAGAGGTCATTGTCTTAGTGCACGATTAGAATATGTTAATACTTGCAGAGATGAGTGCAAATGATTGTAAGAGAATTTGTGCACAGACTGTGTAAGGCTTAGTGCCTTGACCTAATTTGGGGAACGAGGATCTGGTGAGGTGCACGCAGATATCCTATCCTTTGTGGAGTTGGCTATGTGGCTTTGTGCACATGAGAAGAGGAATGTAAGAGGCTTGAAGGCTAATAAAGAAGAATAAGATGTTGGTGGACGTATCCCCACACTGGGGTGAACTAGGTATATCCTATGTTGATGTGTTTTGTGCATTGTTGTTCATGTTATTTATGTGTTTATCTTCTTAGTTCACTGATCTTTATATATGTTAGCTAGATGCATGGATGCTTAGTTCTCTATTGATGATAAATGAATGCTAGATCTGAGTTAATTCTATGTGCTAAGCGGTTGGAGATCTGTGTCCCAACTAGGTTGTAGACATCTGAGTTCTGCAACCCACCCTGCCTCTACCTCGGGTGAGACTTCATCTGCTTCACAGGTGTTGTCAAAAGGGCTGGTATTTAGGGTTTTGTTGGTGCACTATTGAAGCGTTGAACCCTGGGTCTACCCATGTGCCAACAAATGGTTCTGTTGTCGGGACCTGAAACTGTGATTGATGGGAACTGAAGAAAAGAGAAATATTTGTGCGTAGATATATTGTTGTAGTGCACAGTATTCTACTTTACTTGCAAAGATCTGTGCTAAGAGAGAATTTTGATCTGAAGAAAAGAGGTACGACCTTAAATATTTGTGCTCTGGTAAAGGTAAGATAAGTGGAAATTTTTTCTTCAAAAGTATGAATCTAGGTATGTTTGATAGATTTTGCTCTAATATGAAAACTAGGGCACAAATAGAAGGAAGAGTAGATCTAATAAATTTGATAGAGATAGTGAAAGATATGTTATTCCTATGCATAGAAATAATTTTGGACTAATAAGTGGATGTAGGAACCTAGAAAGAATTTTTGCAGATTTCAGGTCCATCACTGTGATCCCAGTGCGCAGTATAGGAAGGGTTGGGGATCATTTAAAAGAAATAGAGGATTTACACTGTGTTATAATTTCAGAAAACCGGGACATCTTGCTAAGGAATGCCCTGGTACAGGTCATATTTGTCTTTGTTGTAAAGCTATTGGTCATAGAGTTGAGGATTTCCCTAGAATGATTGCCAAAGTTGAAAAGATAAACATGAGACAAGAAAAATATGAAGAAGGTCAAGGGAATAAGGATATGTTAGAAAACCATAAATAATTAGAGACTATATTATTACAGATGAAAGAAACACTGAATGACCACAGAGACATCAGTTTACCAGAGATCTTAAAAGAGAAGTAGTGCATAGAAACCATAATATGAGACTTCGACATAGACTGTGTCTTGGATGAAGAAACACATGTGAATATTATGCCAGAAAGCACTTGGGAAATTTTGGGAAAGCCTGCTATGATTCCTTCATTGGGAAGGATATGATTGTTTAAAGGAAATATGGTAACCCTATGTGTAAAGTTACTAATGTACCTATGATAGCCCATGGAACATCGACCGGAGAAGAATTTGAAGTCATTAAGTTTGTTGAGAACATCACTCATTTTTCACTTTTGTTGGGAAAGATTTGGATTGAGAAAGATCATATCCGAGGGAAATCATAGGAGGAATCTATAGAACAAAAAAAGAAAGAATTAAGGGACTTCATGGCTAGTAAAATAGTGTGACTAATATAAGAACAAGAGAATAAGTCGAAGCAACAGGGGACCAGAGAATTAGTTGTCGAAGTTGAAAAAACACTAGAAGGATTAAAGAACCTATCCATGTAGGAAAGAAGTGTATCCACCCCAGAAATAGTAAGAGAAGAGGTAGTACACTCAAACCCTTTGAAAGACCCTCGGCGGTGAAAAGTTACTACGCTAAGAGAAGATAAGAATAAAAATGGAAAGAGGAACCCAGAGACTCGTATCACATGAAAGAAGGAATAAATCTCATTAAGAAGAAAGAAAAGTTAGAAAAACAATAGGAGGTCCCAGAAAAGACTTCGCAGAAGGCAAGCTTGCAACACTTGAACTTCATTGGAATAGTAGAACAACGGAGAATGGGACTTCACCACAGAGAAGCTATATGACCATTGGAGGCATCCTAGCCATTGGAATGACACTCCAAAATAGCTAGAAACATAGTTATTGCCGGAAATATCGTCATTGGCTCATTGAGACTATGCCATAATGGATGGATTCGCCTTCATTGACACATTCATACCCGTTGGAGGAATCTGTTACGACATTGCCTATTTAATTCATCGAATGTTGCGTCGGGACCAATTTTTTCAAATTGAGATATTCGAGCTAACAGAGAATTGATTGCATACCGTGCTATGCTATCTAAGACCACGTCATCCGTTTGATTACCCTGTCTGTCCATTTTCCTACTCGATCTCCTTGAGTACAAGTGTGAATGTTGGGCGAGTGTAGCGCAATAGAGAAGTCCATGGAGGAGATTCTCATAGACCTCATGACTAAGAAATTCATGTTTGTAGGAATACATGCATCATCAACTAGAGGATTGCAAGCATCCCCATCAACTGGACGATGTTTTGGTCGTGCTACAGAGAAATGAAGTAAACACCGCGATGATCTAGATAACACGAAGCAGATCCTGTCGATATTTCCAGACCACATCCTGCCCTTGACTGGCCCGGTAAACCACGACAATGTCCTGCGTGACTTTGAGTACACGTTGATCAATGCGTACCTCCTGAAGGGGATACACGCAGTCGGACCTCAGTTGGGACTGATCCCAACTCTCAATATCAATGACTTCAACCTCGGAGACCGAAAGAACTATGCGATGCTCGCACCACATAGGTACCTAACAAATATGACTAGGAAGAAGCCTAAGATAGTTCCCCAGCCATGGATTAAAGAGATCGTGATATCGACAATCCTGAACGTAATGAATATCCTCCACTTTGGCTGACATCAAGAGGTTAATGCTTGCATTAAACTCTTCCTGTCATTCTACCATGGAGGTTATCTTTTGTCAGATAGGAGCATCAATATGGATCCAATGTTGATCCACCTGATCATTGGTATAAGCATGCATGGACCGGACCCTCACCAGTTCTACCCAGGAAATATGTCATATTGCTCCTTGGCCCAACGTATCAAGGAGGCCTACGATGATAAAGTGAGGCTACAAGGTAGCCTCCATCCAACATGACACAGTGCACCTAACTTGTCATATTATCGCTGGAAATCTTGTCCAAAAGAACCGTCCGACATAGGTCACAAGGTTCGTAGTTGACCTCACATGGAAGTGTGTCAAAGGAATGAAAATGAACTAGGTGAGTTACCTCGTCAACGAGTTGGATAAGGACTTCCACGAAGCGCAAGACTAAGGGTACGAGTTTCATTTTAGTTGTCTTCTGATCTTGATCTCATTTGTCGCCTGACAAATGCCGGAAGGAGAAGTCTTCCCGGAAGTTGAGCCATCAGAACCATTGGCCATGATGTTCGACACCCTATGGTACATGAGTGATATGGTGAAGAAGTGGCAGTCAACTGTTGTCTTCCATACCTACTACTTACAACTCAAGTGCGCCATTGAATCATTCCCTCGAATGACACTGAATACACTCCATCAATACAAGCCACTAGAAAAGTTTCATGCATACCGACACTTCATCTACATCACCGCACGCAGGGATGAAAGTAAGGAGGAGTTGCAGTCTTAATATAAATTGACTGACGAAGATATGGAGAAGATAACCAAAGAATGGCCAGCCAAATTCCTTGTACCAGTCGAAGATGAAAAAAATTTCGACCCTGACATCATCGGAAGTCATTTGGTCACTCGGATTGAGTATGATGGACAAAGTAGTGCAAAGAAGAAGAAGAAAAATGATCAAGTCCAAGACATAGAAATTGATTAGGAGGACAACAGATCAGATGAAAGTAGGCCTAATTCACCCACAGAAGGAGGAGACGATGAAGTGAACCAAGAGGAAGGAGGGAAAGAAGAAGAAAAACAAGACAAAGGCAAAGCCACAATGCCGAAGGATCCCCTCACCATAGCCAAAGCATCACAGAAGAGGAAGGTTTCCCCAGAGAAACCTTTGGCTAGAAAGAATGCTCATGCAAACAAGCCTCAGTCGAAGAATGTTCTCACAGTGGATGATATTGATCTCATCATCACAACTGTAGAGGATGCTTTAGAAGACATATTGCAGAGACAAGGAGAAAAGTAGGAGTTGATGTATGACAGAATAGAGAAGGAGTTCAAGGACATCCAACAAGCTATCCATTCAAGCCGCACAGTGCCTACTGCACAATCTTTATCCAAAAGTGTAGAATTGGGGGATGATCCCACCCAATTGCGAAGTTTAGCAGATGCGACAGAGGCTCAACTTCGTCAAGCCCAAGAAGAAAAGGAGCAGGCCACATCGGCCTTGAAGAAATAAAAGGAGGATATCCAAGAGCAGCTCTGAACTACGTAGAAAGAGAAAGATGAACTTAGGGCGATGTTCAAAGAGGAAAAAGAGAAAATCCATAAAGAGAAAGACCAACTTCTCACATAGCAGATTGGGGTTAAAGAGGCAGTGACTAGAGAACTTCGCTCTATGCCAGGATTGGCACAGATGGAAGAATATTCAACTGAGAGCCAAGTGGGGAAGCTCACCGAGGCCATTCAAAAACTTCAAGCAAGAGTAGAAGAGTTAGAACTTCAAGCAATACCGAGCACTTCACAAGAAGTGTAGGATCAGAGGGAAGAAGTTGCCAGGAGCATAGTAGAACGAATCAGGGCATTGGCCTCTATGTGTAAAAAAATAAGTGATAGAAGTATGCAGACCTATGAGCACCTTGTAGAAGATCCGGAGTTGAGGAAATTGGAAGCACAGCTCCAGGAGGCAAAACAACAAGCATCCACCGTACAAGCATAAATGAAATTGTTGACTGCAGTTAACAAGATGAAGAGGTCACAGGAGCAGTGCACATTGCAACAGCAGGTCACTTCCATCTAGAGCAAAGTTATGGAGGTTACACAGAGACTCCAGCCAGTACAGGATGAAGCCTATATGTTTTTTGAAAATATAGAGGGATGAGGCTCACAGTTGGAACAAGTCGTCGTGACAGTGGAAGAACATATGGAAGGGACTCTCACCGAGCAAGTAATTCAAGAGTTTGTCGAGTAGGAGGCTTTGGTGAAGAAGCAAGTTGCTGCAGCTCGAGCTAAGATTGAGGCCTTCAAAGTAGTGTTACCTAGATCAAACTGACTCGAGACGAGTCATNGGCCCTCGATCAAGTTTTGAGGAAACATTGGTCGTGTTTGACCATTTTTGGGACTTCGACAGGCTGGTCGAAGATGGAGCGCTCGGGCAAAGTGAATATCGTGGGATCTCACCCATTTTGCAAGATTTTTGGACTTTTAGTGTTTATGTAACGGGTATGGGATGTTGGCCCATGGGTTTCACCCATGTCTAGGACCTTTTGTAAATGTATAAATAGAAAGCTAAGAGATGTAAGAAGTGCTAGAATCAACTTAGTGCAAGAGGTCATTGTCTTAGTGCACAACTAGAATATGTTAAGACTTGCAGAGCTAAGTGCAAGTGATTGTAAAAGGCTTTGTGCACAGACTGTCTAAGGCTTAGTTCCTTGACCTAATTTGGGGAAGGCGGATCTGGCGAGGTGCACGCAGATCTCTTGTACTTTGTGGAATTGGCTCTCTGGATTTGTGTGCAGGAGCAGAGGAATGTAAGAGGCTTGAAGACTAATAAATAAGAAGAAGAAGTTGGTGGACATAGCCCCACACTGGGGTGAACCACATATATCCTTTGTTGATGTGCTTTGTGAATTGTTGTTCATGTTATTTTTGTGTTTATCTACTTAGTGCACTGATATTTATATATGTTAGCTAGATGTATGGATGCTTAGTGCTCTATTCATGATAAATGA
>SNQJ01S0076837.1:28566-48038 GCA_010110895.2 Picea sitchensis | reverse complement strand
ACATACAATAACTGAACTCCTATCTTCTAGGGGATGTTATAAACCAAAACTGACATATTTGAGATTTTTACCCTGAATGCCACTTGTCCGTATCATTACAAAATTCTCTGAAACATACTTAATTTATCTTGAAATCTATTTCAGATTTGCAATTTCTTCCTTTAAAGTGTCAAGCCAAGCATGTTGCTTTTCTCTAACACTTTCAACCACTTCAACTTTAACCTTTGTCTTTCGTCGCTTGCTCCTTTTACCCTTGCAAGCTTGTAGGTGATGTTCATGTGTGTACCCATTGATAATTAAATACTTCATGATAGGATTTAGTATAATTCCTTCACCTGGCCCCGACTCATCTACAGGCTCTGTGTGAAATTTTGTTGCCAGTATTCGTGCAACAAGCTTTTCTTTCTTCTTTATCGACAATTTTCTCATATTATTTGAATATCCTGGTTCGCTGAAGGCCACCGGATATGTATTCTCCATTTCATCTAATTTTCCTCGAAGCACGAACTTACCCCCATTAGCTGTACAATAATTAGACGAATGATTTGATTCGTGGTTACACTGTTCTGGGATAAAACGTTAATATTCAACAACAAAGCAATATCACCCATGTTTTGAATGACAATCATCATTGATTTCTAATCATGGGTTACTGATGAAGTTCCTTTCATGGATAATGACTTATCATGTTCAACCATTAATTTCAAATGATGAGCCTTCGAATCAGTTTTTTAGCGGTGCTCACCCACCATCGTACAGATGAAGAGTACCCAAACAAGTGTCCTCAAGTGATTTGAATGGTCGTCAACTTTCCATTTCCACATGCGGCCCTTGGATTTGACATATTCAATAATATTTTGACACGTGACATTGGGGTGTGGTTTATCATTTTTGATCTCACCCACTTTCCCCCCAATATGCATCCCGGGGCGCCACGTGCCCTCAAGAAAAAACCATGGTATTCTCATCGGCCCGCTTTCAAAATATTATCCCCCGTGCTAGTTCTCGACTTGATATGCTCCACGACCATTGATCAACAATGCCTTCAATCCATGACCTGTCGGGTCCCATCCACTTCACACCTCCACTAGATTTAGCCCAGTCTGCTAGATGTGACATATCTACTAGATGTGACCCGTCTACTAGTCTATCGCTCCTCTATACTAATTCAGCCTCCTGCTAAGTCCCGAAACTTGGATTCCAAAAAATTGTTATAGTGATAACATAGGCTCTAACTGGGGATGCTATCGCCCCTGCGAGGTAGCAAAGAATAGTAGACCACGTGCCTCATCCATTGGAGCTTCTCTTACAACATATGCATATAATACCTTTAACTATCACCAATGTCCGTTGCAAATCACAATCTATACATTGTCCTCAATTAGAGGCTGAACGCTTTATTTGGAGACCTAAACTTGAAAATGCTTAATCTACAAGCTTATTTGCGCCTACCTACCCTAACTACTGAAATGAACTGCGAGTCAAGTGAGATCAAAGTGATAATGTATCCAAGCCAGTACTTTATTCACTGCTTGTTTATTTAGCACATGCTTTTTCCAAAGCCTGCTCATTGATAACCCTTTCGAGAAGTTATATATGAGTTTGAATCTTAAAATTTCAAAAACATTGGGGTTGCTTATTTTTTCTAGAAAAATTGCAAATGGATCTTCCAACACATGCATAATACCACAATCATGTTTCACTTCTTCCACTGCATTCTTTCTTTCATGGGATTTCCCCTGTTGATTTCCATCAAGAAAATGAAAATTCTATTGAGACTCCTGGAAATAACAATCTTCTGAGTCGAAAAATAGTGTTGGCTGAAATGAAACCTCTAGTAGAAAGAAAGATATATCTAATATTGACGTTGATTTGTCATCATCCTCACTTCTAAGCTTACAACCCATCATAAGCTATAAATTTTGATTGTTATAATTTTCCATGTAACGTGCCACAGGATCATGAAAACCATGAAAAATCATTTCTTCCTGATGAACAAAAACAAAAAGACAAGCCTCTTTCGTAAGTGTTTGTTGTTCTTTCTCTATTTCTTCTATTCTGAGAACATTTTCAAATGGAATGGTAGTGATAGGTTTGTCTACTCTTCCATGTACATCAACAAAAACATTCATAGGTCCTTGAAAATCTTCAGATATGACAACCATATTATGTATATCAAGAATATCCACTTGTTCATCAAACAATTCTGGTTTGGTTTTATTAACTTTATGGAAATTTGCTTGAGGACTGTCATTTTGGCTTGCAAATGAATGAAGGGGAATAAGTTCATGTTCATATTATTTTTTCAAATGTGGAAATCTAACATCATGAACTATTTTACATTCCAGAGTTCTCATGGATTCTTTCTCAAAACCATGATTTTCAAATGAATCAAATAAAATAACTGCCTCTTCATTATATTTTTGTATTTCTGATTGAAAAGTGGAATACATTGTCTTGTTACTTTCCTGAAACTCTATGTCAGTTGTTCTTTCACTGCTTGAAGTTTCCATAGATGCAGTTTCAAAATCCTCATCCATGTCTAGGCCACTTATAATTTGAACAAAGACATCATTCACAGGGGAAGAAAGACAACCTTGAAACACTTTATCTTGTTGAAAATCTTGATGAACCATATCTTCATCAAGTTCAGGAGAAGGAAAATGACTTTTGAGAACAATCCCTTGATCAAATTTCTCTATTTCCTCATGATTGTATTTTAACCATTCAAAGGAAGAAAAACATACAGGGAGATATTATTCATTTGCAAGTCTACTGCTCTCTTCAAATTTAACATTATACCTGGAGGGTTTCTGATCTGAAACATTATTGACATTTTGTTTGATCACTTTTAAAGAAGCAAATCATAATGGAAAGATTCTTACTTCTGATTTAGACATTTCTTCATTTCCTTCATTTCTTTCACATGCATCTTTTTCCATTTCTTTGGATTGCTAAACGCACTCATTTTCATACTCATCTTCGACCAATAGCTGCAATTTCTTGTCCATTTGTTCCAGTGAATCACATTCCTTTTCCTCAATAATGATATTAGAATTTTATTTCAACAATTTAAATGAATAACAACATATAGGTAAAGAATTTCCTTCAGCTGGTTCAGAACTTCCTTCTTTGCAACTGTGATATGTAGGTTGATGGATCTCACTACACTACTAAAAATGAACATTTTTCAGGGAGAGAACATGTAGTTGGTTGTTCTAAGAATTCAATATCATAATCATCATCATATTCATCATATATAGGAAAATCAACAACATATCCAATGTCACCTAGCAAAACAAACCTTGGAGCATCAACTTGCTCTTCCACAGACTAATTTTCAAACTCATCTTCTTGACTGTCCACAAATGAATATATGAAACAATAAAATTCATGCTTATCATGGGGTGGATCAGAAACTACATAAGTTTCCTCTCTTTTAATAAGTGGAACATAATCCTCTGAAAAATTATTAGCATTCAAAATTTCAAGAGGACCTATAACACCATCATTGTTATGCTCAAAATTCCAATCAACTGTCTTATGTTCATATTCACTTTCATGTCCTAGAACACCCAACCTTTCACTTCGAATCTATTCACATGATACGATATTGTGTTGAATCTCCTAAGCATCACTAAACATTTGTTGTAAGGTCTCATGTCTTCTTTCCATCAGAAGAAAAGACAAATCTAGGTGGAGGGTAGTGGCATACTAGAGCATGGCATCAACTTCAGTGGGTTGAATTTCTTTCGGAAAATTATAATAAGTACTATAAAAACTTCTACTTAATGTGGAAAGGGTATCATTGATTTTCCCTTTCAAGGCATATAATTTTGTAAGATGGAGGTCTAGATATTTCTTCTTACCCCAAAACTTCGAAAAAACACTCTTCAATTCTTCCCATGAGATAATTGTCTTTGGATTCAAATGTTTAAACCATTCTTTGGTATATCCTTTCAAGGATTGAGACAAATCCCTCATACAAACATCGTCATGGTCTATTATATCAAACAAATCTATAAAATTATCAAACTCTTGGATGTGTTTTTCAGTTGTGATGGCACTGTATTCCCCATCAAACACAGGTAGATATTCATAGTGCTTTGGAGGAAAATTATGAAGGATTTGGGTTAATTTTAAAGGTTTGTATCTATGTTGAGTCTTGGAAGGTGTTGGATCAAGTGAAGGAGGTGAAATATCAGCCTTTGTTTCATGAGGCTCATCAACTTGGTTGTGGTTATCACATGGATTGGATGGGAGATTTCTATCAAAATCAGTGATGACCTGAGGAAATATATGTATAACTTTAAGAGGAGGATATACAATTTCAGGATTATCATGATCATCATTTGAATGCAGTAGGTAAAGAAAAAAAAATTAGCATGTTCAGGAAAGGACCAGAGGTAATTCACAACAAAAAATATAATGTCTCGGAAAAAACTCAACTTTAAGTACTTGTTTTCTCCCATGATGTCCTTTCATACCTCTGTCAAGGGCTCTAATATTCCAGCGGAGTATTTGAATCACATTTGAAGTTTGAGTGGAGTCGTGAATGATGTTTTGGAAGCTGGATTCTTCATTGAAAGTGGAGTCGCCAGTGAAAATTTAAATTCCTGGATTCTTCTACCAGTGGAATCACCTTCAAACTGATTTTCGATGCATGGAGTCGCCAGATCAGGAATACAACCAATATCTACCTAAGTGTATTCTTCACTCATACCTTATAACTCAACCATGTCATTCTTTCCCAAGGAAAAATTTTCAATTTCGTCCCCAGCATAGAATGTTAGCACTCTGTAAACCTGTCTGGCTAGAAGACAGACGACAGAGGTAACCATTTCAACCAACTTTAGGTTGGATTATAACCTTTCCAACCAAAGAGCGATCTCTCAGACATACAACTATTTGGGGTATTCAAAATATTTGGCGATACGTGTACAGACGTCAGATTCTTCCATGGTGTAAATTTTACAGGTGGTAGGACAAAACAGAAGAGTCGGGCCATTGGGCAATGGGGTCCGTTCTTGAAAAAGTATAAAGATTTATAAGCTATGTATTTCCAGAGGGAACAAAGGAAAAATGGGTATGATTTTCATCCAAATAAGTAATATGAGGTGGCAGAGGAGAGGAGAGGAAATACTACTATCAAAAAGAGGTGTCTAATAGAGGGAGAATCTCCTAGTGAATCATTATAAGAAGAAACATGAGAACTTGCTACCGCAAATAGAGCGCTAATCACAAGTAAAGTCTGAAACAATAACCAAAATTACATAACAATTATAATCGATATAAGAAGGAGCACCAAAAAATATGAATTCCGTCTAATTACTTACGGATTATTACTAGAAGAAAAACACATTCACAAATAATGAAATACAAGAAGACACACTGAACATCAAAATCGTGATGAATCTCGGCTGTCTCAGAAAAACCCTTTATGCTTATATTAAAATTTCATAAAAAACTACAAATTTATCCTGCTACGAGGGAAATCCCTTGTCTGGTAAGTCCAGCCATTCATTTATCTTTTTGATAGTATATATAGATTCATTACATATGGAATTCAAAATGAATCATCTTCCCCAAAGTTCCAAAAATAGACATTTGTCATAAAAGGAGTAACGTACAATAACTGAACTCTTATCTTCTAGTGGATGTTATAAACCAAAATTGACATATTTGAAATTTTTGCCCTGAATTCCACTTGTCCGTATCATTACAAAATTCTCCAAAACATACTTAATTTAGCTTGAAATCTATTTCAGATTTGTAATTTCTTCCTTTAAAGTGTCAAGCCAAGCAGGTTGGTTTTCTCCAACACTTTCAACCATTTCAACGTTAACCTTTGTCTTACGTCGCTTGCTCCTTTTACCCTTGCCAACTTGTAGGTGATGTCCATCTGCATACCCACTGATAATTAAATCCTTCATGACAGGATTTAGTCTAATTCCTTCACCTGACCCCGACTCATTTGCAGGCTCTATGTGAAATTGTGTTGCCAATATTCATGCAGTAAGCTTTTCTTTCTTCTTTATCGACAATTTTGTCAGGTTATTTGAATATCCTAGTTCATTTAAGGCCGTCGGATTTGTCTTCTCCATTTCCTCTGGTTTTCCCTGAAGCACGAGCTTACCCCCCTTAGTTTTACAAGAATTAGACAAATGATTTGATTCGTGGTTACCCTGTTCTGGAATAAAACATTAATCTTCAACAACAGAGAAATATCACCCATGTTTTGAATGATATTCGTCATTGAGTGATAATCATGGGTTACTGACGAAGGTCCTTGCATCGATAACAACTTATTACATTCGACCATTGATTTCAAATGATGAGCCTTCGAATCAGTATTTTGGTGGTGCTCACCCAGCATCGCACAGAAGAAAAGTACCCAAACAAGTGTCCTGAAGTGATTTGAATGGTCGTCATCTTTACCTTTCCACATGTGGCCCTTGGATTTGACATATTAAATAATATTTTGACACGTGACATCAGGGTGTGGTTTAGCGGTTTCGATCTCACTCGCTTTTCCCCTCAATATGCATCCTGGGGTGCCAAGTGCCCTCAAGATGATACCATGGTATTCTCATCGACCCTCTTTAAAAAATTATCCCTTGCGCTAGTTCTCGACTCGATATGGTCCATGACCGTTGATCGGCAGTGCCTTCGAACCATAACTTGTTGGGTCCCATCCACTTCACACCTCCGCTAAATTTAGCCCCGTCTACTAGATGTGACCCGTCCGCTATATGTGACCCATATGCTAGTCTATCGCTCCTCTATACTAATTCAAACTCCTGCTAAGTCCCAAGACTTGGAGTCAAAAAAATTATTAATGTGATAACATGCCCCATAATATTATAACCTGCAAAAACACTACTTAAAAATTTGATTGGTTATTGCTGACCTATTTGTTGATATGGCATTTTGGATCTACATGTCACCTTGGCATGATTCCATGTCAACCCCTTGGCCACCTTGGCCCTTCCCCATCAACCTTCATCATCTTCCTCTTTATCTTCTATCTTCTTTCCTTTACTTCTCTTATCTTACTTTACCTTTACGATGAATTTTCTAATTAATAAAATATTAATATTCAAGGGTCCCACCCATATAGACTTCCCAACTAGCACACATTTGACCTCGGATGAAACAAGGGTCCCACCTCAATTGTCATAACTCCATATGGAACCCTTTCATTATCCATGAGGATGGGAAACTTCCATCCCGCACCCTTTTCCTTGACGCACAAACTTGCTCTCCCCCCGATCCAATAGTGGATATAATCAGGAGATTGACGACCCAAATTTATTTTATATCACTAACATGCACAATGGTTAACACCGCCTCCACGATGTTTCACACAAACGTGCATGCTCCTGAGATCCAATGATGGAGATGATCGAGAGATCGATGATGGGGAGGCCATGTCACATCGCCAACATGTGTGAGGGTTAACACCCCTTCCATGATGTGACACTATAAAACCTCCCTAATACGTGATGTGTTTTCACTGATGTCACATCCCCAATGATCGTTCTCAAAACCTCTTCACTGCCCCTGCGATACCACTTATGGTGTCGGTCAATACTGTCTCGCTGGTTTCCCTGCCACTGTGCCACCATCCTGCCACCATGGCCCTCCCATCATGAAAATCCACTTCATAACTTCCACGTCACTTCCAAATCACCCACCATGTGGCCTCCACATCATGCTGACATCATGGTATGAAAAATTTCCCATTTTGTCAAAAATTTCAAAATTTCCCATTTTTTTTTAATTTCATAATTTAGAAATTTTCTGCCATGGTAACTATGAAACTCCAAAATTAGTCTTTCTAATGGATGGTTTAGGCCCTATGCACATAGAATTTACCTATACACCTGAACTTTGACATTCCTGTATTGATTCCTCAACAAATTTCACTTCAAAAAGTGGGGCTTTTGCCTAATTTCGCCCAATTTCAGCCCAAGCTGCTTTGTACAATCCAAAATTAGACCAAAAATGCGCAATTAGAGATTAAAGTAAGTATTGTTTGTAACATCCCCAACATCCAACTGGGCTATGCCACATAAAAAATTTCAAACCGTGTGCAAATTAAAACATATACACACAAAAACTCTTGTGAAACTTTATATATAAAACTTAAAACACAAAAATACATTTTGTAACTACACAGATTTAGACGGAAATAATAGTAAACATATACATGCAACATAGACATGCAATGACCATAAATATAAAGATAGGTATAAACCACACATAGGAAAAACCCATAAAAATAAACACATAAATAATAATGCAGAATGTAATTTAACACACAATTGACACTTATCTTGCTAATAATATCACCAACTGCGTGTAGACCTTCCATGAACCTCCCAGGTTTAGACTACACTGCTCATCCTTCTCAACAGTGGGTCACCCCTGAGCTGGGACTAAACTCCACCTGGGTAAATGGATTCCTAACTAGGATGATGTATCTTAGACAACAGGAAAGACTATGTCACAAGTGCCAACTCAAACTAACATCCTATAGTCCCTCATTCCCCACATGCCTCTCCCAACCCAGGAAGTGTGCCCCTTCTCTGCTCAACATTCCTTCGGCTGCCTCACTTCCTTTCCAAGCTTCAGCAACATGCCAAATAGGAAGTCTCAGAGCCATGTAGCTGTAGTTTGGCACCTTTCGGAAATCAATTCCTAACAATTCTCACACCTAGAGAGAAATTGCTCATGGGCCTAACAACTCACCTCTTCAGTATCCCACGAGCTTGATGTTGTCCCTTGACCAAGTTTTGAGAATTCTTGGTCATGTTTGACCTAATTTTGGGACTTCGACAGGCTTTCGAAGGCGGAGCACAAGACAAAGCGGAGATAGTGGGATCTCGACCCCTTTTTGGGATTCAGGATTATGTAATGCGTATGGGATGTCGGCCCATGGGTTTACCCATGTTTAGGCCTATTTTGTAATGTATAAATAAGTAGCTAGGCGATGTAAGAGAGAGACCGGAAGAGACCTAGTAGGCTTGTGTGCTAAGTGCTAGAGTTGGATCTATGTGAGGCTTGCAAGACTAGTGCAAGTAACTGGAAGAGGTTGTGTGAAGGATTGGTGTTGTACCCTAGCTAGAAGAAGGAGGATCTGGTGGAGTGCACGTAGATCTCCTGTCTTCTACGGAGTATAACTTGGATGTTATGTTCCTGTAAGAAGCTTGACCAAAGATAATAAAGAAGAGAAGAGTTGTTGGATGTAGCCCTAGGGTGGGGGTGAACCACGTACATGTTGTGTTTCTATGCTTTGTGCGATGTATTGATATGTTTGTGTGTCTACTTTCTTAGTGCTTTAATGTAGATGAATGATAGATATATTTTTTTATGCTTAGTGCTTAATAATATGGATGGATGTTAGATCTGACTTATGTACGTATGCTTAGTGCTTAAGTACCTTAGATCTGAATGAATATTGTGATACTCTGTAATTAGGTTTTAACTGCGCTGTAAACTAAGACTAGATATTGATGAATGATAATTGTTGATTGCTCTGTTAATTTTTAATCACAGATCTATGTCCTAGCGAAGGTTGCAGACATCTGAGTCCTGCAACCACCCCTATCTCTACCTCGGGTGAGACTTCCTCTGCTTCGTAGGTGTTGCTGAAAGGGTTGGTAGTTAGGGTTTTGTTGGTGCACTGTTGTAGCATTGAACCCTGGGTCTGCCCTTGTGCCAACAAATGGTTTCGTTGTTGGGACCTAAAATTGTGATTCCTGGGAACTGAGGAAAAATAAGCTTTTTGTGAAGATCTGACCTGAAATTGTGAAAGCTCTGTGCATAGATATGTCACTCTAGTGCACAGTATTCTACTCAATTTATGAAGCTCTGTTCTAAGAAAAGAAGTCTGATCTGAAGAAAAGAGGTAAGATATGAATGCTTTGTGCTCTGATAGAGGTAAGAATAGTGAAAAGTTTTAGATCTAGAAGCTTTGTGCTCTATTGAAGATAATATTAGTAGAAATGTTTTCTTTCTAAAGTATGGATCTAGGTATGTTTGATAAGATTTGTCCTAGCTTGAAAACTAGAGCACTGATAGAAGAAAGAAGATTTGATATGACTAGATCTAATAAGAATAATGAAAGATATGTTATACCTATGCATAGAGAGAATGTTTGTACTAACAAATGGATGCAGTATCCTAGAAAGAATTTTTTTCAGGTTAGCTACCATGATCCTAGTGCACAGTACATGAGAGGTTGGGTATCATTTAAGATAAAGAGGGAATTAACCCTTTGTTACAGTTGCAAAAGACTGAGACATCTAACTAAGGAATGCCCTGGTAGAAGACCTAGTTGCCTTTGCTGCAAAGCTATGGACCATGAATTTTTGGATTTCCCTATAATGATTGCTAAGGTTGAAAGGATGAATATGAGACAAATACCATGAGAAAGGTAAAGAAACTGAAACCATGACAGAACCCTAGAAATAATCCAAAAAATTATTGCTATAGATGAAAGAAACCTTGAATGATCACCGACATATCAACTTATTAGAGATCTTCAAAGAAAAAGAGTGCATTGAAATAAGAATAAGAGACTTTGACATTTACTGTGTTCTCAATGAGGAAACACAGGTCAATATCATGATAGAAATAACTTGGGAACTTTTAGGGGAGCCTGCTATGATTCCTTCATTAGGAGGAATAGGATTATTCAAAGGAAAATTGATAACCCTATGTGGAAGACTTACCTAGATATCTATGAGTGCTCATGGAAATTCGATAGAGGAAGAATTTGAAGTTGTTAAATTTATTGAGAACATCGCTCCATTTGTTATGCTACTAAGAAAACCTTGGATTGAAGGTGATCAGGCTAGAAGGAAAGAAGAAGAAGTTTTAGAACAAAAGAAGCAAGAGTTGAAATATTTCATGACTAGGAGGATCACACACTTGATTGAAGAACATGAGAACCGAGCAAAGCTATTTAAAACCAGAGACTTGGATGTCGAAGTGGGAAGAACACCAGAAGACCTACAGAAGACTAAAGTACCTATTCTAGATACAGATCAAGTATTACCCCTGATTTCTAGGAAAGAATCTCACCAACGCGAAGTTACTCTACCGAAAGAAGATAAGAATCAGAATGGAAAAAGGAATTCTGAGACGAAGCTCACTGAAAAGAAGGCTAGAAAACTAAGTAAGAAGAGAGCTAAGATCGAAAATTTACAGAAGGTTCTAGAGGGAACTTCGTAGAAGGAAAATTTTCAAAATTGGAACCTCGTCGGGATATCAGAACTGCGTCACATGACACTTCACCATGGCGAAGCAATATAGTCATTGGAAACAATATAACCGTTAGACCGATGGCCCGAACAGGTAGAAAGGAATTTATGGTTAGAAATTTCACCACCAGACCATTGGGACCACGCCATAATGGACATAACTGAGTTAATGAGGGCTTCTCATCCATTGCAAGAGATTCCTTGCAAAGTTATCTATTTATCTTGTCGCACTATGCAACGAGAACACTTTTCCCAACCGTGACTATCTAAGCCTGCAAAATAGTTGATTTCTCACAATGATCATCACGTTATTGCCATAGCATTGAGCATTTACTCTTTGAACCTGAGATATTCAACCACGAGCATGCATGTCCAAAGAACTTAGTGAACTCGAGGAAGTACTCATCGACCTCATGACTGAGAGATTCATGTATGAAAGAGTGATGTTTGTGGGTGTACAAGAATCCTCTACAAGATGAGTGAAATCCTGTTTGTCGAATGCTCGCGGAGCTGAACCATCCTGACCATCAGCAGAAAAGAGAACCAAACACAGAGATGACCTAGAAAATGTGAAGCTGATCTCGACCATATTTCCTAACTACATCCTGCCTCTGGCCGGTGCAGTGAATCAAGATAATGTGCCAAGATATTTCGAGTACTCCATGGTTACTGCGTACCTCCCGAAGGGGATATGCGTAGTTCAAGTGCAGTAGGACAAGATCGCAGTGTTAAAGTTCAGTGACTTCAACCTTAGAGATCACAAGAACTAAAGTATGCTTGCCCCGTATAAATACCTGACTAGGATGAAGGGGAAGAACTCAAAGATAATCCCCCAACTGTGGATGATGAACCTCGTGCAGTCCACCATTTTAAACATAATGAAAATCCCACGCATTGGAAGGCACTAGGAATTCAACGCTTGTGTCAAATTATTTCTTTCATGTTACCATGGTGGCTACTTATGGCTAGACCACCTTATCATAGTCGATCCGACGTTGATCCATAGGATAACAGGATTAAGTATGCAAGGACCCGACCCACAGGAGTTCTATCTAGGAAAAGCCACAGATCACGCATTAGCACAAAAGATCAAGGATACATACGGTGATGTTGAAAAGGGGACGCGAGGCTACAAGGTAGCCTCCATCTAGAACGACACAGTGCGCCTATCTTGCTAGCTAATAGCCGAAAATTTAGGAAGTAAGAATAGACCTATGCAGGTCACAGGATTTTTCCTTGACCTCACAGGGAAGTGTGTGGAAGGCCTACAGATGAAATAGGCAAAGTACCTAGTTAATCAACTGAAACTAGACTGTCACGAAGCACAGGATCAGGGCTACGAGTTTCACTTTAGCTGGCTCCTGATCCTCATCGCCTTTGTTGCCTGGGAGATGCTGGAAGGTGTGACCTTCCCGGATATTGAACAAACAGTGGCAGTCAAATGTTTTTTTTCACACATATTACCTGCAGCTGAAGAGATCCATCGAAGCTGAACCTTGCATGACTCCGAACACCCTATAGAGGTTCCGACCCCTGATGAAGTTCTGCACAGATCGACACTTCATATACCTTACAGCATGAGCTGATGAACATAAGGAGAAGCTTTAGTCATACTACAAACTCACTGAAGAGGACCTTGAGGAGATCACTAAGGACTGATCGACAGACCTACTTATTCTGACAAACTCTGCAGAGATGTCTGACCCTGATAGCTCAGAGACAACGCATAAAGAACAGGATACACCTAGACCTAATGGAACAAAGAATATCGAATAGGTCCAATATTTAAGTAGCGCCTCAGGAAAGATTTCTTCAGTGTCACCTAACTGAGGGGGTGATGACGAAGTAGAAGAAATAAATGGAAAAGGAGATGAACAGAAGCCAGTCGAAGTAACACCGCCTACAGATGAGACAGATCCCCTGAAGAAGAGGAAAGTTTCTCCCCCAAAACCTTCTTCTCAAAATAAATCGAAAGCCATTGTGACCAGGATGAAGACTGTGCTCACTACCGATGATTTTGACTTCATCATAGTAGCCCTAAATGATGCTTCGCTGGAAATCGTGGAGAAACGAGAAGCTAAGAAGGAGGAAATGTACGACATAATTAAGGTCGAATTCCAAGGGGTACAGTAGGCCCTTCAGTCCATACGCGTAGTGTCCACTATGCCCCTGCCATCAGGAGAACCAGAGTTGGGAAATGAGCCATCCCAACTCCGCTGACTAGCTGATGCGGTCGAAGCTCACCTTCATCATGCACAAGAAGAAACAGAACAAGCCACCCAGGCCTTGAAGCAAGTGCAAGGTGTAATCATAGAAAAATGCAGAGTTACATAATGGGAGAAGGTTTCTCTTCAAGAAAGTTTGAAGAAGATAAATCATAGATGCAACAAGGAAAATAATAGTTTCTCGTAGAGCAACTCGAAGTGAAAGAAACAGTCAACAGAGCCCTCCACTCTGTGACAAGATTAGAAACATAGGCAGAAGACTGAGTCACGCATCAAGTAGAGCATCTCACAGAAGCTATCCAGTAGCTACAGTAACAAATAACAGACTTAGATCTCTGCATCGTACCTGACACCCCGTAGGATGCAAGGGATCAAAGAGAAGCAACTGCTCGAAGCATAGTTGAAAGAATCAAATTCCTTGCCATGGAATGAAATCAATTGAGTGATCACAGTGCCTAGACGTATGAGCGACTCAATGAGAATCCAGAATTGAAGGCACTGGACTCACAACTACAAGAAGAAAAGAAGCAAGTAGAGAGAATACAGGCGTAGTTGAATCCCCTGTCAATTGTGGAAAGAATGAAGCGATCCCAAGAGCAACGCACTTCCCAACAATAGGTCCACACTATTCATATCAGATTTATGAAAGTAAATTAGAGGCTCCAACCTGTACATGATGAGGCTTACCAACTGTTCACAGAGATCAAAGACTGAGGAGAGAAACTCAAGAAAGTCATCACTACAGCTGAACAACGCCTAGAGGGACCTGTCAATGAAGTAGTCATATAAGAGTTCATTGAACATGAGGTTGTGGCACAACAACAAGTCGAATTATATCAAGCCAAGCTTGAGGATTTTGAAGCAGAACTAGTCAGATCAGAGTGAATCGGGATGAGTCACAGGTGAGTGTTGGGGGCATGTTGGCCCTTGACCAAGTTTTGAATATTCTTGGTCATGTCTGACCTAATTTTGGGACTTCGATAGGCTGTCGAAGTTGGAGTGCAAGATGAAGCGGAGATCGCGGGATCTCGACCCCTTTTAGGGCCTGTTTTTGGATTCGGGATTATGTAATGGGTATGGGATGTCAGGCCATGGGTTTACCCATGTTTAGGCCTATTTTGTAATGTATAAATAAGTATCTAGGCGATGTAAGAGAGAGACCAAAAGAGACCTAATAGGCCGGTGTGCTAAGTGCTAGAGTTGGATCTATATGATCAAGAGTTGTAAGTGATTTGTGGATTCTGTGTGAGGTTTTCAAGACTAGTGCAAGTAACTGGAAGAGGCTATGTGAAGGCTTGGTGTTGTACCCTAGATAGAAGAAGGAGGATCTGACAGAGTGCATGCATATCTCTTGTCTTCTGCGGAGTAGAAATTGGATTCTATGTGCCTGTAAGAAGCTTGACCAAAGATAATAAAGAAGAGAAGAGTTGGTGGGCGTAGCCCCAGGGTGGGGGTGAACCACGTACATGCTATGTTTCTATGCTTTGTGTGATGTATTGATATGTTTATGTTTCTACTTGTTTAGTGCTTTAATATAGATGAATGATAGATAGATCTGTTGATGCTTAGTGATTAATAATATGGATGGATGTTAGATATAACTTATGTACGTATGCTTAGTGCTTAAGTACCTTAGATATGAATGAATATTGTGATACTCTGTAATTAGGGTTTAACTGCACTGTAAACTAAGACTAGATATTGATGAATGATAATTGTTGAGTGCTTTGTTAAGTGTTAATCATAGATCTGTGTCCCAGCTAAGGTTGCAGACATCTGAGTCCTGCAACCACCCCCGCCTCTACCTCAAGTGAGACTTCATCTGTTTCGCAAGTGTTGCCGAAAGGGCCAGTAGTTAGGGTTTTGTTGGTGCGTTGTTGTAGCATTGAACCCTGGGTCTGCCCCTGTGCCAACACATGACAACCCACTTCTTCAGTCCAACTCCCAAGATAACCAGGTATAGATACAGGTATGGGTACGGATACAAATATAGGTATGGATACATGTACAAGTAGGTATAGAGGACAACTGAATGAGTGAGTGAATGATGATGGCTGGAATGAATGAATGTCCAAATGAACTAAGTCCAAACTATATGTATGCATGTTCCCAACTTGACACTTGTCATGTTGAGAGATAATTTGGTCCACGTGTCCCCATCCTTAGAACTTAGGATAAAATAATTATCCATACTTTATACTTTAAGGAATATTAATATAATATTCCTTTTTGTCTTAATCTCCCTAGCTTAGCCCCTTATCCTTAAATTTTGTCCACCCCTTTCCCTAACTAGTGGATTTTAGACCCCCATACTCTTTTTATCGTGGGAGGTCTACACGCATCGATGTATTATATTAATGATGAGACATATACAAAAATAGGCTCACTGACCTTTAGCATCTAGGCTCTCTGGCCTAATTCAAAACATAAGCCTCCTAGCTTATAATAACTGGCTCACCAGCCTATAAAACAAAACATATACACAAAGAATCCCTAGTGTAACATCCCTGGCCACCTAGGCCAAGCCATGCTACTCCAGAAAATGCTTTCATTCTTTGCTCAACATACTATAACATACCCAACATCCAACTAAGCTATGCCACATAAATTTTTCGAACTGCATGCAATTAAAACATATACACACATAACTCTTGTATAACTTTATATATATAACGTAAACAAACAAATACATTATGTAAATGCACAGATTCATACTAAAATAACAGTAAACATATACATGCAATACACATAAATATAAAGACAGTTATAAACCATACATAGGATGAACCCATAAAAATAAACACATAAATAATAATGCATCCTGTAAATTTATCACACATTTGACACTTATCCTGGTAAGAATATCACCAACTGGGTTCATAACTTCCATGAACCTCCTAGCCTTAGACCACACTGCTCATCACTCTCATCAGTGGGTCACCCCCAAGCTGGGACTAAACTCCACCCAGGTAAAGGGATTCCTAACCAGGCTAATGGATCATAGAAAATAGGAAATACTTCGTCACAAATGCCAACTCAAGCTAACAACCTACAGCCCCTCATTCCCCACATGCCTATCCCACCCCAAGAAGTGTGCCCCTTCTCTGCTCAACAGTCCTCCAGCTGCCCCACTTCCTTTCCGAGATTCAACAACAGGTCGAACAAGAAGTCTCAAAGAATTGTAGTTGCATTTTAGCACCTTCAGGAAATCAATTCCCATCAATTATCTCACCCAGAGAGAAATTTCTCACGGGGATGACAACCCGCCTCTTCAATATCCCATGGTCCCAACAACCCGCTTCTTGAGTTCATCTCCCAAGCTAACCAACTACACAAACATGAATGGGTACCGATATAGTACTGGTTCAGGTACAGTGATATGAAGGTACGAAGGACAATTCACTGAGTGAGTGAAAACATCATGGAATGCATGAATGCATGACTGAATGCCCCAAAATGAACTAAGTCCAAACTATATGTATGCATGTTCCCAACTTGACACTTGTCATGTTGGGAGCTACTTTGGCCCACTACTTCCCATCTTTAGATCTTAGGATAAAATAATTATCCATACTTTATAATTTAAGAAATATTAATATAATATTCCTTTTTAGCTTAATCTCCCTAGCTTATCCCCTTTTCCTTAACTTTTATCCCACCCTTTTCCCTATATAGTGGACTTTAGTCCCCCATACTCTTTTATCATAGTCGGTCTGCATGCAATGATGTATTTTTATATTAATGATGAGACATATAAACAAATAGGCCCACTGGCCTTTAACATCTAGGATCTCTGGCCTAATCATCACAAGCTGGCTCACCAACCTATAAAACAAAACATATACACAAAGTATTTGTGGCCTCAAAATCGCGCGCACTTAAGTTGTTGTGCGTGGTATCCTGGAATGTGCACACTTCATCATTTTACTACGCAATGCATGAACACACTATTCCATGAAATGTGCATACAAAAATGATATCAAACAACTCACCAGCTTAAGTACATTTGCATATGAAATTTACAATTGGGTTTGGCCTAGGGGTATTTTTTACACATCAAAATTACTCATTACAATGATGGCCTAGTGTTTTCATTACCAATGTCGCAAGTGTCGCATTTTGGCTGCAATTGTCAAAAAATCATGCTGTCATCTTGCCTGTGTCGTGTCTTGAACGAATTTACCAGGAACACTCAAAAGACACCTCAAAAGACTGGTTTTGAAGAGGAGAAATCATTTGACAGAAAGTACAAGTCTTTTTCCATGGAAACAACCACTCAAAAATCAATTTTGGAAGGCAACGCTCCCCTATACGCTATCAAGGAGTGCCAATGTTCTATGCCCTCTTTTAGGGGAGCGTTCCAACGCTCTGTTCCCCATTCTGAGAGAGTGCTAGCCTTTTTTGAGCGAATTTTTGGATTGTTGAGGAAAATCAGGGAAGAATCCCTTCATATCTGGAGTTGGTTGGATTCAGATCTAAGGTCAAGGCTCGATCTTAAGGAAGATCCACAGCTGAAGGAGGAGAATCCTCAACTTATCCCAAGAATATCTTAAGTGGTTAGGCCTCTCCAAGCCTATATAAGGATGCCTCTTCATGGTGAAAGGAAGAGACATTGAAGGCATCAAACTTATGATCTCATAAGGGATATTTATCATTGAAGCATCATCATTTTGTGTGGATTACTTGAACAAAGGGTTGGACAAGGAGATCTTGGTGAAGCTACTACATCTACATCATGGTTGTAAGCACTCTGCTTTGTTTTCATTAATATACATATGTGATTGGCCTGTTTCTTTCAAGGTTGTGTTTGTACTACATGAACTTGTCCCTATTAGATAGATCTGGTTTCAAGCTAATCTTAGTAGAATAGGAATTTTGTTATGTATTTATTTTTTTTGCAGGACTTATCGAGGAGCTTGGGGATCAAAGATCAGTTTGGACTGTGTGAGGATGAACATCATTTAAAAGGTACTCCTTTCTTCCTCTTCTCTATAGTTTAGTTTAACTAGATTTAAAGGATGTCAGTGACCAACGTTAGCACTCTTTTTGTCTTGGTCTTAGGAGTCTAGATCCCAAGAGGGGATTCACTTGTCTGCAGGGGGATTCTCCTGTAACACCCTTTGAGATCAAGACAGATGCTTCAAACTATGTTGTGGGCATCATTCTCACTCAGCACGGCCACCCCGTGGCCTATCATAGTGAGACACTATCCGATGTTGTCTGTAAATACCCTACTTACGACAAATAAATGTACTCCATTGTGCAAGCCTGCTACCAGTGGAGAAATTACATTCTTGGGAAGGAGACATTCATCCACATTGATCATGATCCATTGTAGTTCATGCAGACACAAGGAAAATTGTAGAATGACCGCCATCAAAAGTGGTCCACATACTTGCAACAATTCCACTTCAACATCAAGTATAAAACAGGAAGCATCAATCACGTCGATGATTGCCTCAACAGACCGCCAGTCACGACACTCACCACAATGCTAGACTCTTGCGACCATGAGACCTCTAGATGGCCCCAACTCTATGAGACATACCTAGACTTCACCATCACCTACCAAATGTTGGGTGAAAACATAGTTGTCAATAATTTCCATCTTCAGGATGGGTTGTTGTGTCGTCTAGGCCATATCTGTGTTCCATCAAGCAAGTGAGTGAATCTGATCTAGGAATCCCACTAAAGTTGGGTGGTAGGACACTTCGGCATCGAAAAGATAGTGGTGATGCTACAAAATCATTTCTACTGGTTGAAACTTCGACAGGAGGTCAACAAGTATATCATGTCCTGCACTGCCTGCTCTATTGCAAAACCAACCACTAAGAAACAGGGCATGTAAATCCCTCTTCCTACTCCTGACATGCCATGGGAATCCATCTCAATGGACTACATGTTGGTCCTCCCATCCACCAAGTGGGGAAATGACTGTGTTTTTGTGGTTGTTGATCGCTTTTCTAAGATGGCGATT
>SNQJ01S0076836.1:9373-36829 GCA_010110895.2 Picea sitchensis | reverse complement strand
AAGAGAAATATTGACAAAAGAGTTATGCTGATGTGCATCACATTGATCGCAGTTATGAGGTTGGCGAAAGCATTTTCTTGTGAGTAAAACTACACAAGAGTTTGATCAAGTTTGGAAAGGGTTCCAAACTTTCTCGTAGGTTTGTGGGGGCCTTCGAAGTTGTGTAAAGGAAGGACCTGTGGCTTACCAAATAAACTTGCCTGATTATTTTAGGCGCATGCACGATGTATTTCATGTATCTATTTTGTGACATTATATTTCAGAACTATCACATGTTATTGACATGATTTCCTCCCAGGTGTCGGATGAGGGTGCTCTCATGGTGGAGCCATTTTGCATACTGGACCATCACACTTGGAAACTACGACGTCGAATAGTCGATCAGTTCAAAGTCCAATGGGACAACTATAGTCCACATTTTGCTACATGGGAGGACACATCCAAGATACGTCAACCATTTCCTTATTTATTTGATAGATGAGACATATAGATTTGTATTAGATACATTTTATTGCCTTCATCGTTAGATTGTACAAAACTTCATGACAAATTTTAAAACAAGAGGGGGTGTATGTAACATCTGGTTCCACTGAGAACATTTATATTGACTTGTTCTTTGAGGACTCTTGCGAGCAAGTGATCCGGTTATGATACATTATGAATATGTTTTTCTTATGAGTTATATATTTTGATGTCATTGTTATTATATGTTAAATTCTATATGTATATATGTATCGTTGAGTGTGCAGGATACATGACAGGTTGATAATGTTGATGGCATCAATGAACTTCCTTGGACTCTGGATTGAGTCAGGGAGTGGACATGTATTTGGTTTGAGTTTTGGGTATTTATTTACATGTATATATGATGATTTCAGTATGGATGTTATGTATATGGATTATTGGCAGTGTTCTTGTTAGTGGATGCAGACTTGACGACGCTTGCTAATCCAACTCACATAAGGAGTAAATGGATCATGCAAATAAAAACAGAAACTTGAGGGAGAGGTGTGGCAACATCTCAGTCACATCCTACTAGCACTCACGTTGTGACCTGAACTATAGGTTAACGATTACCTAGTTCAAGAGGTCCATGATGCCGTGAGGGAAGACTGAAACATTCACTCACGAAGAATTCTAAGGGGCACACAATAAGGAATAATCCTTAATCCTTAGAATCCCTTAGTCTCTCACAAGGTCGACCAAGTGGAGTGTTAACTCCAAGTGTCAGAGAAACTTCCAAAACTAGTCAAAGGCGAGTGACACCCTTGGAGCACGGAGGTGTGTCTTGAAGGGAACGTCGCATAATCAAATGTGAGTAATAAAAATCTATAAGGCTTAGAAAATAAAAATAAAATACTTAGATTTTGTTAGAAAGAGAATTCAAATGATTATTAAATTAAAAACAAGAAAATAACAAAGAGTCTAAGTCTAAAGATGTTTGTTTAAGTAAACCATAAAAAGAGAATAAAAGAATTAGACTAGCATTTAATTGAATGAAGAAATAAGGATAAACTTGGGTAAATTCACATGTGTGCGTGAAAATACTAAAAATGATTTATAAATAATAATAATAATAATAAAGCATGAGAGAATAGGTAGTCCACATAGAGTAGCATCTTGAGTCAATCTACCACTAATCATAACTAAAAGAAGACTCCTAATTCAACTCAAACTAAAAAAATCTGGTTAGGGGACACAAATTAAATGAGAGATTGAGGAACTAAGAGACAACTAAGAGGAAAAATATGAACACATTGGGGAATGTGAGGGAAAATGGCTTTTAAATAAAATAAAAAGAGAAATTACTTGTGAAACTTTGGGAGAGTGTGACACATGTAGTGGGTGAATAATCCTTTAATTAAATTATTAAAAAATAATTATTTGTGCATGAGGACATGTGTCATCGGGAATTTTTCTATAAAAGAAATGGAGAGAAAGGGAAAGGGGGCTCACTTTTGTTAGTACTGTTATGCTACCAAATGTTTTCTTGARCTAGTTTACTTGTTGAGAGATGGGTTCCAAAACTTAGTATGGAGTGAAGCTCTTCCTTGTGAGGCAAGTTTTGGGTGTTATTGAATTTATGGATTTTGTGTGTGGATTCTTTGTGGCTTGAGGGGCTAAAGGGGAAGAACAATACCCTTAGCGTTGTTTGGGATGTACCAGTGAATTTCATATAGCGGACAAATGATTGAAAGTTGTGCAATATTTAAAATTGAGAATCGACTTCAAATATATCATCATCAACCAGTTATGATATTGGTAATTCTTATCTAAAATTTTAATGTTAGATTATTCAAATTGGGTCATAATAGATCTATGTAAATGTGTAAGAATCGATGTCTAGCTCTCGTATTAGATATTTTAGTAATAGGAAATTGGACATGTGTCTTCATGTTATTTCCTTCCAGATCTATCTCCTCATACTGGTTTTCTACTAACATCGAGACCAAATACAAAAAGGCGATATTTTGACACTGTGAATTCTTGACATTTGCGAGGTTTTCGTTCTTGTTTCCTTAATCTCCTTTTTTTTATTCTTGTGCTATGTAGGTGAAAGTAGGTCAAGACCTTCCTGACTTTATCCTCAACAAGTATGGTGGTGTGATATATTATCCTTAGAGAATTCAAAGATATCGCTCAGATTCGTGCTCGATTTTAGTCGTTTAAGCCTTAATTTATTTTATTTTGTTGTTTTAAAAACCTGTTAACAAGAGCTTAAAGTATATTGAATAATGATATTCTCTTTCTTACACCTTAGTTGACATCTGTACACTTGTCTCTTCCTCTTGCAAGTCTTTTCTTGATAGATGGAAGGCGAGATTTTCGTCCTCCTCTTTTCTTTAAGGATAGTAGGAAGAAGTTGGAGCTAGCAAGATTTATTCTTTTAGCTAAGAAACTGTTCTTGTTTTTTTGAACGATGACTTAAGGTAGATACTCCTCGGCATATTTCATGTATCACTCTCTTCTTAATTACCACAGATTTCTGGAAACTTTCCTAACAATAATAATATCATCGATCCTTTAATTTTTGCTATTGTTATCATTTGGATATCCTTCCCATTTATTTTTGGTATAAAGCATGAAGTGTCTAAAATCTATGGTACCCTACCAACGCCCTTTTACTTTGGTAATTTTATTTTTAGGATATTTAATTTCATCGAAGAAGTAAATAAAGATTTGTGTGATATCTAGTCCCTTGTTTCACCTCAGATCTTTAAATAGCCCTTCTTCTTTTAAAATAATATTTCATCTTTGATCGTCATATTGTTATTGTATCAAATCCAATATTTGTTTTGTTTAATAATGGTATTACAATGATATTGCAATGCTTATCTCTTTTATTTTAGCTCCAAATGCACGACTTGAATTCAGTGTGAAACAATCCTTTTATTTTGTATCTCCCAATATCTCTAGTTGTACATTTTCCTAGAAATGAGCTGGTTCTTCAGTGTGTATGAGAATTTTGGTGATCAACGCAGTTATCAACTCTCCCAATCTTCTCCTTATCTACACGTAATCTTGATAAGGAAGACAATCTTATACTTTTAAGAGAAGGAAATTTTCGTCTAGATGATGAGTAATAAATTATATGATTGTATTCTTCAAGATAGGTAAAATTTAGTTTGACTAGTAGTTTGGGTATTAGATATCTTCATGCTCCTTATAACGGTTGTCAGTCCCGAGACCTCAAATTTTCAAGATCGATCGGATAAATCCTGGACTTGAGCGCTGATTTTGTGACTTGAAGGTCCTAACCTTATAGGGTAGGATTGGGTGGAAAGACATTGTTTCCTTGAAATGTTGTGTAATTTGATGATGGATATGTTAATTCCTTCTTGATATTGTATCTTGACCTTATTATGAAGTTGACGTTGAGTAAGCATAATGCCATTGATTAATCATAGATAATTTATCTGATTGATTATTTATGAAAAGTTCATAATCAATATGTCTTAACATGATTTATAAATATATATTTTTTCTATTAGTTGTAGTCGCTTACGTTTAGGTTGTGTACAGAGGGGATGTTTCATGACTTCAAACTCAAAAAACAAAATATTTCAAGAAAGAGATTGTGATAGCACAAGTATCTCCTTGCCTAAGACCAACCTTTCTCCATTATTTCATCCTCCAACCGCCTTTTAAGCTCTCAAGATATGATATTTAAACATTACAATGATCCTTCTAGATCCAAAATCATGTGCCTAATTTTGTCTATGTTGAGTGCAACCATACATATTGATGAAAAATTTAGAAACTGATCGTTACATGATTTCTAAGAAAATTCCTTTTGAATAATCAATCATAGCTCTCATAACATTCCATTTTTTAGGAAATGACTTAGGTGAGAGGTAAATTAGCCTGTTATGCAAGCGGTTTTTTGGTTGTTTTGAGAGATTCATCACCATCAGCTCGAAACTAAAGCAAGAAGTTCACCTCTTGAAGATTGGTCGTAAAATCAAATATGGAAAATGCAGTTTCAATTAGATACGATTTATCTCAAATGATTCACTGTATGAGAAAATGACCTACGTGAAAGGTAAATAGACTTATTTTACAAGTGAGTTGTTGGCCCTATTTCAATGTGCCTCATCGTTTGCTCGTATTTGAAGATGGAAGTTCACCTCCTGTGAACTAATGAGAATTTTCAACTTTTCCTTGCCTAAGTTTTTCAACCTATGTAGATAAGGAATTCCAACAGAATGGATTATTTTGGAATATTTGGAAACTGAAGTTTAGTGGCATCTCTATAATGGACACTTGTAACAAAAACAAATTAAATTAATATCTAATATTTATTAAAAAAATATCTACATAATCTTCAAGTCTTAGTTAATAAAAATCAATCAATAGAATAAAATCCAATTCATATCACACATTCTAAATAATCATAACTGAATACCAAAATGGACATTATATTTTGGGATTTGGGGATATTTTTCAGATTTGAGGAAATTAACTCCATAATATTTGATAATCACTCAATTGTCGGCAAATTTAAATCAACGAATTGAAAGCACAACATTGACTCATAATAAAATTATAATCTTTAAGGTAAGCCTTAGATGATATGGCTAAGATGATTATATTTCTAAGAGAAAGAATAGATATGGGGTATATTAAATATAGAGAGTCAATTTTACTCAAAATAAAATTGAAACACCTAAGCTTAAAAATCTTGATAATAATTGTGATTAAGAACAAGACTATATTTCATGTAGTCAAACCATATTTTAGAATCATATGTTAATTATTGAATGATATAAAAATATTCCTCATAATTATGTTTCGAATCAAAGTGAATGTGAGGAATTCACATTAAAACTAATTTCGATTATTAATCAATTTGTGGTGATATAATAATGTCCAGTGGAAACAAATCCAATCACCTAAATAACAAAATATTTACACCGTTATATTGAAACTTAAATAATAAAGACAAACCAATCATAGATAAAGGGAAAATCCATAATAAAATCAAATGGGGGCCCCTTTAATTTAAAAAAAAATTAAGGGGAGTTGTTGTTTGCCACAACACCACTAGAAGGCAGATTCCAACAGGTCAAATGGATAAACAAGAGAGATTATCCTTTAGAAAATGTTCATACTTTGATAGAACATATTATTCCTTCTGGAAAATAAAAATGAGAGTGTATTTGTAGTCACTAGGTTGTGATGCCTTGGAATCAATTAAGAATGTTTATGAAACCCATGTAATAAATCGTATTTTTGATATAGGTGCAAAGAAGCTCGGTGACAATAACACAAAAGCCATGAATGCAATTCTGGAAGAGTTATCCAAATCACAATTCACTAAAGTTATGCATTGCAAATCAACAAATGATATGTGGGATAAACTACATAACACCCATGAAGGAGATGATAAAGTCAAGGAAGCAAAAATACAAAATCATAAGAGTAAATTTGAAATCTCGAAGATGAATGAAGAAGAAAATATTGTAGCATACCTTTGACGTGTAGATGAAATTGTAAACATAATTGGAGGTTTGGGGGAAACCATTGATGAGAAATTCATCGTGCAAAAGCTACTCAGGTAACTTCCTATGAGATTCAATCCTAAGATATCAACTCTTGAAGAAAAATAATAATTGGACAAACTACCAATGGATGAATTGCATGGAATTATTACAGCCTATGAGATGCGAATATGACAAGAAGAAATACCTAAAAGATAAGCAACATTCAAAGTCTCAAAGAAAACTAGCAAAATAAAAGAAAGATCAAGTGATAGGTCAAATGAGGATTCTGATGCAGAAGAAGACAACTTTGTGAGAAGGCTCCAAATAAGAACTGGAAAATATAAAGGTAAGCTTCCTTTTAAATGTTTTAATTGTGGTGAAGTAGGACACTTTGCTTCCAAATTCCCTCATAATAAAAACATGGACAACAAATACAAGGATTATTTTAACTCTAACAAAAGAAGAAGGGGTAAAACTCAAAGGAACAAATACTTGCAGAAGAAAAATAGGAATCTCTATTCCAAAGAGGATGACTACTCATCTTCTGAAAGTGATGAAGAGATTGTAAGAGATGCTATGTTCATGGCTCAAGAAATAGAGTCCAATGAAGATGAAGATAATATTTGTGTCCCAAATATTGGAGAAAACGAAGACATCGATGTTGATCTTAAAGGATAATTACTTTGTTCCATAGATGAAATAAAAAGGATCGGAAGAAAGAATAGAAAGTTGAAGGAAGAATTGTCACATAATTCTGATCTAGTTTCTCAACTAGAAGAACATAAGAAAATTGAAGAGGAAATAATGAGTCAACTACAGAACAAAGAAAAATATTGTGAGAAAATTGAAAATGAAAATGTTTCCTTAATGAAGGAAATTGATGTATTTATAATTGAGATGGACAATAGTAAAAAAATTGAGCAAAGTTCCATGATGTTAGACAATATTCTCAGTAATCAAAGATCACCATTCAACATAACTGGAATCGGCTGCAATCTCAACCTCATGTTACAAAAAACTAAGGAAGAACCCAAGAGTTATGCTACGACCCTGATCAATCCCATTGAAGGTAATGAGAACACCAATGAATCAGAACCAGACTAGCAGAAGCTAGTTGTTCCTCACATGAAGAATGAATTCTAAAAGGTAATGACACCAAGAATAACGACTATGAACAATTATGAATATCTCTTTCTAGGTAATTGTTTTTCATGAAAACATTTTGGACATAAGGCAATAGACTGCAAAGCATATCCAAGAAATGACAAAAGAAGAAATGGAGTCATGTTCAATACTTCAAGAAATAAGTATGTGGACAACAAAATAAAAAATCATGTTGACAACATAAATGTGGACTCATTTGTTCCACTATTTAACTACGATATTCAATGTCATAAATGCCATAATTTTGGCCATAAATCTCAGGATTGAAATATTTGGACACATGTATCTATTGTGAAGTATACTACTGACAACAATACCACCAAAATCTAGAGAAAGAAACAAGAGAAGAGTTCTCAGGAAGAATGTGATTTAGAAATGATTTCTCAAGACAAAGAAATTTGTTGCTACATAAACAGTGGGTGCTCAAAGCATATGACTGGTGATAAAAACAATTTTCTTAAACTAAAGAGAGAGAAGGGAGGAAGTGTTTCATTTGGAGATAATAAATCTCCCAAGATAATTTGGAAAGGTAAAGTCAACCTTGGAAGTCAGAAGGCCACAACATGAAATGTTATGCTAATTGAGGACTTAAAGCATGACCTTCTAAGTATCAGTCAGTTATCTGACCAGGGACACACACTCTTGTTTAACTCTCAGGAATGTAGAATAAGAAAATAAGACATTGGCATATTAGTAGAAACAACAGTGAAAACTCCAAACAATGTATACATTCTAAATAAAATTGGAAGAGAAGTATGTTGTGTGGGACATAAAGATGAAAGTTGGTTATGTCATAATATAATGGGACATTTAAGTTTTGAAAACTTAATTAATATCCATAACAACCGAGTAGTAAAAGGCAAGTAAAAAATCATCAGGCCCACAAAATCAATCTGTAAACATTGTCAACATGGAAAACAAACTAAAGTGAGATTTAGAAACAAGGATATTCAACATCAAGACCATTGGAACTCATCCACACTAATATTTGTGGGCCAACCAAATAAAAAAGTTTGCAAGGTAACCATTACTTCATGTTGTTCATTGACGATTACACAAGAATGACTTGGGTAACCTTTCTTAAGCATAAATCAAAAGGTTTTGGGAAGTTTAAAGATTTCAAAGAATTGGTTTAAAATGAAACATATTTGAAGATCAAATTTATAAGATCAGATAATGGACGAAAATTCACATCAGGCGAGTTCAATAAATTTTGTGAAGATCATGGCATAAGAAGAAACTTCTCAGCTACAAGAACTCCTCAAAAAAATGGAGTGGCTGAAAGGAAAAATATAATTGTATAATAAATGGCCAGAACTATGTTAAATCAAGATAAACTAAAAAATATATTTTGGAGACATGCAATTCACACAACTGTCTATATTTTGAACATAGCACAACTCTGAGCTAACAGTGACAAAAATCCATATGAATTGTGGAAGGGAAGGTCAAAAAATGTTAACCACCTTAAAATATTTGGAAGCAAATGCTACATAAAAAGAGATGCTAACAATCTTGGCAAGTTCAAATTTGTTGATAAATAGGGTTGGTTGTCATTGATGTCAACCCTTGAAGAAAGTCCGGTAGCACAAAGGTTTGGGTAATGGACCCAAGTTTGTTTGATGTATAATTTTATGATTTTTGATATATTTGTAGGTAAGACTATTCTATATGGATAGTACATGTCATGCCATTTCCGATGGTAAGTGGAACATCACATAACTCCTCACAGTTTGAGAGTTATGGCCTTACGAAGTTGAAGGACCCTCATATGATTGGCTTGAAACCCCAAAAGGTCAAAGAAGTCAAAGTGATTGCAAAGAAGAAATTATTTAAATAATAAAGTGAAGTGACAAAGTCAAAGAGGATTATTTAAATAATAAAGTGAAATGACAAAGTCAAAGAGGATTATTTGGGCAAGTTGGACAAGTGGCAATTTGGGCAAAGTTGGACATAGGTGAATATATGGACAAAGTGGCCTAGAAGATGTTTCTAAGGAAGCCACTTGGAGAGTATAAATAAGAGGAAAGGCTCTCTCATTTGAATTACACTTGAGCATATTGAATATCTACAGGTGACTGAGGTAACCAAAGGATATATAAGCCAAATTTCAGAGGGAAGGTGAAGTAAAGAAGGTCAAAATTCAAGGGAGGATAAATTATTTTGATGATGTTTTCTAAGGTATGTTATTTACATGTCATCTCACCATTTTCGAAATAACATTTTTTCTAGAATGATTCAGACCGTGAAATTAGGAGGCCACTACGAAAACATATACACGTAGTTGTGGTATGAATTTCATCTTGTGGGTCTTTGTATTTTTGGAGTTACACTCCGTGGAAAATAGGGTTTGTGGCTAGTCCTGAAACTAGTCTAAGACAAGTGCTTTGGGTAAAAACGTCATAAATTATTCATAACAGATCCAAATTCAGTAAGACCAAATGTGTTGGTTAGAGTACAGTCTGTATTATTCTGTTTAAATTTTTCAGATCCATACAACAAATATTTTGTGCGAGGTACGCTCTACACGTTCACTCTCTAGAATAAGCTAGAATTCAACAAGGTATGCCATTTTCCCTATAACTCCTTTTATGAGAGGTTCCAAGTAGTGACACCTAGATGAATTGCATAAAAAACATTGAAGTACATTTTGTACTATTTTCAAATCTTTATTCTTTATAGGTACATGGTTATGATTATTTCAAGTTAGGGTTGTTGACTAATCCAAAGCTAGTCATGTGAGACTAAAGTAAAGTTTGATGAAAATGCTAGTCTCTTGTTGTTAAAGTTAAGGAAGGTTTGTAGGTTGAGGTATAGGTTGGTGCATGGTTTATGTAGTTATTTATGGTACAATTTGATTACAAGTTGGTGCATGGTTGATGCACTTGTTTATGGTACAGGTTGATTATAGGTTGAGGTACAAGTTGATGCATGGTTGATACATGGTGCAGGTTTATTGGTACATATTTACAATAGTATATCTCACAGTGATAGTGTGACAGTGGTTCCATCATTCTACTTATACATCATGGTAGTTGGATGGGGCAAGGACAGGTGGTTGTAGCCACCTTCCGGTTGTAGCTAGAGAACATAGGGGGTTGTAGCCTCCTTCTAGTTGTAGCAAGAGAATTGGGGAGTTGGAGCTTCCCTCAGATTGTAGCCTGAGAAAATAGCGGGTTGGATCCTCCTTCTAGTTGCAACTAGACAACAAAGGAATTTGGTGCTTCAAATGAATGTAATTCTTCAAGACATATAAGAAAAGACATTCTGTGGTTTTCTCCCTCTTTGGGTTTCCACGTAAAAATACCGGTGTACTGTGTATGTGTATGGTTGTTCATTTGTTCATTGTTTATTTACTCTACAAATATTGGATGATAATTCTAAATTGATATAGAACTTGCATTATATGGTTAAAAAGGATTAGATATCTCTATTATTGATTCACCCCCCCTCTTTGTAATCCAACAATTGGTTTCAGAGAAGGTTCCTTCAGAAATCATTTTAACCACTGAAAGGTAGATCAAGGAGAGAAACAACATGTATAAAAATGGAATACCACAGTTTGATGGACATAAGTATGACTTTTGGAGCATAAGGATGAAGAAATATATACATGAACAACGATTTTAAATTTAGCAATCAATTGTAGATGGATACACATCACCAACAGTTCCACCGGCAAATGACAAAGCTATGAAACTCGGTCAGAATAATTCCAAAGCCACAAATGCACTTTTGAATGGTCTTGGAGAATCGATATTTACCAAAGTTGCACATTGTAAATCCGCTAAAGAGATTTGGGATAAAATACAAAATATTTATGAAGGAGATGCAAAAGTCAAAGCAACAAAGCTTCAAACTTACAAAGGTCAGTTCGAACAACTAAAGATGAAGGAAAATGAGAACATTGCAGCTTATTTTTTATGAGTAGATGAAACACTAAATGAAATCTTGGGATTGGGAGAAGCAATCAAATAATCTGTAATTTTTCAAAAGGTACTAAGATCTATTCCTATGAGATTTGACCCTAAGATATCAGCACTAGAAGAAAGAGAAGATCTAAACTCAATAAGCATGGATGAACTACATGTAATATTCATAGCATATGAAATGAGAATTGAACATGAAAATCCAGATATAAAAGAAGCAGCCTTCAAAGCATCCAAAAGGTCAAAGAAAAAGGGAAAGAAAAAAGAAAAAGAACATAGCAACAACAGTGACGTCTTAGAAGATGATGAAGAAGTGGCCAACTTTGTCAGAAGATTGAACAAGGGAACCAATGGTAGGTATAGAGGTAAGCTTAATTTGATTTGTTTTAATTGTGATGGTATTGGTCATTTTTTTAACAAATGTCCTCATAAGAAAAAGAGAAATGATGAAGGTTACTCAAATAGAAAACAAACATATAAAGGAAAAATAACCACAAAGAATTTTTTCAAGAAAATCTTATGCAACAAAGAATATATCTCATCATCAGATGAAGATGAAGTCAGTGACAATGAGATAGAAAGAGTTCTATTCATGACAGTAGAAGACTCTGATAAAAAAGACTCTGAAGAAGAATATGAAGAGGTAGGAGTTGACTACTGAGAATAATTGTTGTGTGCCATAGAAGTTATCAGAAGAGAAAAGAAGAAAAACAAGAAACTACAGGTGTAACTAGACAAGAAAGAAGACACTCAGGAACTAGAAGAAAAGATCACAAATTTGAAGGTTCAAATTGAAGAATATAAAATAATTGAAGAATCACTCAAAGAACAACTAGAAGGAAGAGACAAGATCATTGGAAATTTGGAAGCAAAAATTGTCACATTAAGAAAGGATATTCAAAAGAAAAATATGCAGAACAACTCAAAAGTTTTGAATGACATTATCAGCAGTCAAAAAATTCATCATGAGAAGACAAGACTTGGATATAATAATACATAAAAGGGATCAATATCCAAAACAAAATAACAAGAAACATATCCAAAGATCTATGCAGAAACAATCAAAGGGGATAGGAAGGTCTACAAATAAAATTACAAGGACACTCCTCCACTGAGAAGATTCAAATTTTAGAATCAATGGCTGACAGAAACAGATAAGCCTCATGAATATGAAGGATTCATAAGAGTACCTCTTTTCATAAGATCTTCAACTCCTAGGTATCAAACTATATTTTCCGGTTTATGTTATGCATGTAATAATTTTGGACATAAAGCTGTGAATTGAAGAGATAACAAAAGGATCATAAACAACTTTGAAAGTCATACACAAAAAGGGTTATCCAAGAAGGCCTAGTGAAACACAGAGAAGAAGTTACAAAAAGTTTGAATCTTTGAGAACTGAATTGGAATGCTAAAAATGCAACAACTTTGGACACATGGCAAAAGATTACAGAATGACAAACCCTTCTAGAGAGCCACAACAAAGAAACAACAGTCACAGATAGAAACCTCAGAAAAGGACATGGATAAGAAAGCAGAATCAATATAGCAATGAATAATTCACACTCGCTCTACAAGATAAGCAGAAGAAATGTGGTTGGTATGTTGACAGTGGTTGTTCAAAACACATGATAGGTGATATAGACATGTTTCTTACATTAAGAAAGGAAATAGATGGACCCGTCTCCTTTAGAAATGATGATTCAACTAAAATCATTGGAAAAGGCATAGTCATAATTGGGAACAAGAATACCAAGGAAGAAAATGTTCTACTAGTAGAAGATATGAAACATAATCTTCTAAGTGTGATTCAAATGTGTGACCAAGGTCATAAAGTTACTTTCAATTCACAAAAGTGCGAGATAAAAAAAGAAGGTTCAGGAAAATTGATTGTAACAACTGCGAGAACTTCAAGAAACATATATGTATTAAGTGAAATTGGAAATCAAAAGTGTTTCCTAGGAAACATATGGCACAGAAGAATGGGTCACATACATTTTGATAAAATTTTCAAAGTCAACAAAAGGGAAGCAGTTAGAGAAATGCCCCAGATCAAGAAACCAACCAACACTTTATGCAAGCATTGTCAACAAGGAAAGAAAAAAAAGACCATGTTTATATCAAAAGAATATTCAATGACAAGACCACTATAAATTGTGCATACTGATCTAGTTGGACCAACAACAACAAAGGGTTTAAAAGGTGAGAAATACTTTATGTTATTAGTTGATTATTATACAAGAATGACTGCAGTTTTCTTTCTCAGGAATAAGTCAGAAGATTTTGAAAACTTCAAGGTCTACAAGGAAATGGTTGAAAATGAAATGGATTCAAAAATCAAATTCTTGAGATATGATAATGGAGGAAAGTTCACTTCAAAGGAATTTATAGACTACTGTAGCAGGCATGGAATAAAAAGGAAATTCTTCATTGCTAGGACACCTCAACAGAATGGAGTTGTTGAAAGAAAGAACATGGAAGTACAGGAAATGGATCGAACAATGCTAATGGATTCCAAATTGACAGATATATTTTGGACACAGGAAGTGCATACAACATTTCACATTCAAAATAGAGTAATGCTCAGAAACAACACTAACAAAACTCCCTACGAGCTATGGAAAGGAAGACCAGAAAATGTGAAGCACTTCAGAGTTTTTGGAAGGAAATGATACATCAAAAGAGAAGATGGCAGAATGAGAAATTTTGACTCTCGTGTGGACAAAGGAGTGCTTGTTGGTTACTCAAGTACAATAAAAGCATACAAGTGTTACAACCTAATATTGAAAAAATTTGTGGAAAGCATCAACATAATAGTTGATGAAACAGGTAGACAAGAATTAAAGGAAGAAGAAAATGAATCAATGGAATAGCTTTACGAAGAATAAGCAGAAGATTAAAAAGAAGTAGAAGGGGAATATGAAGAGGATCTGACAGAAGAAGAAGAGCAAGTTCATCAAGTTCCTCCAAAGACACCTAGAAGATGAGTAAAGAAGAATCATCCTTTAGATCAAATTATCGAAAACAAAGATACATGAGTTGAGACTAGAAAACTAATCCATTCACCAGAACAAACGCACCTAGCACTCTCATCTACGATTGAACCAACCTGTTTTGAAGGGGCCAACAAGGATGAATTTTGGAATAAGGCCATAGATGAAGAATTGGATAAAATAGAGAAAAATAACACTTGGGAATTGGTTCCAAGACCAAAGGATAAGAATGTGATCGACACAAAGTGGGTATACAGGAATAAATTGAATGAAGATGGATAGGTTACAAGGAACAAAGCTATATTGGTATGTAAAGGATATGCACAGGCTGAAGGAATCGAATTTGAAGAGACATTTTCCCCAGTTTCCAGAATGGAAGAAATCTGATTGCTTTTAGCTTATGCATGCTCCAAAAATATAAAAGTGTATCAGATGGATGTAAAATCATCTTTTCTAAATGGGGAACTTGAAGAAGAAGTCTACATTGAACAACTAGAAGGATTTCAATTGTGAGAGAACACARATTATGTGTGTAAATTAAAGAAGGCCTTGTATGGTCTAAAGCAGGCTCCTAGAGCATGATACWTTAGACTGGATAACAATCTACAACAGGCAGGGTTCAGAAAAGGAAGTGCAAAAATCAACCTCTACATGAAGGTAACTCAAGATAGTATTTTATTAATTGAAGTTTGTGTTGATGATATTATTTTTGGAAGTATTGATGATAGGTTAAACCAGAAATTTGCAAAGGACATACATAATGAATTTGAAATGTCATTATTTGGAGAACTATCCTTCTTTCTGGGTCTTCAGATATGTCAAAGAAACCAAGGAATTTTTATTTCTCAATCCAAGTATATCAGAGAAATTCTAAATAGGTTCGGAATGGAAGATTGCAAAGCACTTATCACTCCCATTCAAACAAGATGCAAGTTGAGAAAAGATGATGATTCAAAGTCTACAAATCAGAGGCAATATAGGTCAATGATTGGTAGCCTACTATATGTAACAACATCCAGACCAGATGTAATGCAAGAAGTTGGACATGTGACACGATTTCAAACAACTCCAAAGGAATCACATGTATTAGCAGTGAAGAGGATTTTCAGATATCTCAAGGAACATAAGATTTTGGATTAGGGTATCCAAAAGGAAAGGATCTATCACTTATTGCCTACACATATGTAGATTGGTCAAGTTGAATTGATGACCGAAAAAGAACCAGTGGAGCAATGTTTTACTTGGGTGAGTTTTTAGTATCATGGCTAAGAAAGAAACAATCATCAATATCTTTATCTACAGTCGAAGCAGAGTATATTGCAACAACAACATGTTGTACACAGGTTCTATGGATGAAACAAACTCTAACAGATATACAGGTTGATTATGATGAGCCCATTCCAATCTATTGTGATAATACAAGCTCCATCAATATCTCAAAGAACCTAGTGATGCACTCCAAGATGAAACACATTCCAATCAAGTATCACTTTCTACAGGAACAAGTTGCAGAAAAGAACATCAGAGTTGATTGACATGAGGAAGCACAATAAAGAGGACAGTTCAGGTTGGGAGATTAGATGAGTCAGTTAGGGGGAGCAACCCCGAATGGAAAGATACCTTTTCCATTGATGACAAAGGGGGAGAGATTTATCAGATGCAGAGGTCAGAGGCATGGTTCCAGGGGGAGCATTGGTCACAAAGATGAAGACATGGTTCCAAGGGGAACATGAAAGATATGATTTCAGTATTTCATCAGAGTGTTACCATCAATGCCAAAGGGGGAKATTGTTGATTAATTGGGTTGGTTTTCATTGATGTCAACCCTTGAACAAAGTCCAATAGTGAATTCCAGTAGCACAAAGGTTTGGGAAATGGACCCAAGTTTGTTTTATGTATAATGGTATGTGTTTTGATATATTTGTAGGTAATACTATTATAGATGGATAGTACATGTCATGCCATTTCCGGTGGTGTGTGTAACGTCACATAACTCTTCAYGGTTTGAGAKTTATGGCCTTACGAAGTTGAAGGACCCACATATGATTGGCTTGAAACCCCAAAAGGTCAAAGAAGTCAAAGTKCTTGGAAAGAAGAAATTATTTAAATAATAAATTGAAGTGACAAAGTCAAAGAGGATTATTTAAATAATAAWGTGAAGTKGMAAATTCAAATATGATTATTTAAATAATAAAGTGAAGTGACAAATTCAAAGAGGATTATTTAAATAATAAAGTGAAGTGACAAAGTGAAGGAGGATTATTTAAATAGTAAAGTAAATGGARAAATTTCTAATTATGGAAATTGGTTATAAGAAGGTTAATCCTAAAATGAGGAAAATGGGTTAAGTGGTCAAGTGGCTATTGGATACATGGACAAGTGACAATTTGGGCAAAGTTGGACATAGGTGACTATGTGGACAAAGTGGCTATGTGGACAAAGTGGCCTAGAAGATGCTTCTAAGGAAGCGACTTGGAGAGTATAAATAAGAGGCAAGACTCTCTCATTTGAATTGAGCTTGAGCATATTGAATATCTACAGGTGAATGAGGTAACCAAAGGATACCTAAGCTGAATTTTAGAGGGAAGGTGAAGTAAAGAAGGTCAAAATTCAAGGGGGGATAAATTCTTTTGATGATTCTTTCTAAGGTATGTTATTTACAGGCCATCTCACCATTTTAGCAATAATATTTTTTCTAGAATGATTTAGACCATGAACTTGGGAGCCCATTGAGAAAACATATCCAAGTATTTGTGGTATGAATTTTATCTTGTGGGTCGTTGTATTGTTGGAGTTACACTCCGTGGAAAATAGGGTTTGTGGCTAGTCGTGAAACTAGTCTAAAACAAGTGTTTCAGGTAAAAACGTCATAACTTCTTCATAACAGATCCAAATTCAGTAAGACCAATTTTTTTGGTTAGATTATAGTATGTAGTATTTTGTGTAAAATTTTTAGATCTATACAACAAATATTCCTTCCAGGGCATGCTCTACAATTTCGCTCTCTAGAATAAGCCAAAATTCAACAATGTATGCCATTTTTTCTATAACTCATTTTCTGAGAGGTTCCAAGTAGTGCCACTTGGAGGAATTGAATAAAACACACTGAAGAACATTGTGTATTATTTTCATATATTTATTCATTACAGGTACATCGTTATGATTATTTCAAGTTAGGGTTGTTGACTAATCCAAAACTAGTCATGTGAGACTAAAGTAAATTTTGATGAAAATGCTAGTCTCTTGATGTTAAAGTTAAGGAAGGTTTGCAGGTTGAGGTATAGGTTGGTGCATGGTTGATGCACTTGTGTATGGTACAAGTTGATTACAGGTTTTTTGGTACAAATTGGTGCATGGTTGATGCACTTGTTTATGGTAGAGGTTGATTACAGGTTGAGGTACAGGTTGATTCATGGTTGATACATGGTGCAGGTTTATTGGTACAGGTTTATAGAAATATATCTCAYAGTGATAGTGTGACATTRGTTCCATCATTCTACTTATACGTCATGGYGGTTGGACGAGGCAAGGATAGGTGGTTGTAGCCACCTTCCGGTTGTATCCGGATAACATAGGGGGTTGTAACCTCCTTCTGGTTGTAGCTAGAGAATTGGAGAGTTGGAGATTACCTTAGGTTGTAGCCTAAKAAACTAGGGGCTTGGAGCCTCCTTCCAGATGCATATAGAAAACAAAGGAATTTGGTGCTTCTAATGAATGCAATTCTTCAAGACATATAAGAAAAATCATTATGTGGTTTTCTCCTGCTTTGGGTTTCCACGTAAAAGCACTAGTGTACTGTGTATGTGTATGATTGTTCATTTGTTCATTTTTTATTTGCTCTGAAAATATTGGATGATAATGCTACATTGATATAACACTTGCATTATATGGTTAAAAAGGATTAGATTGCTCTATTATTGATTCACCCCCCCTCTCAGTAATCCAACAGACTCCATAGGTGATGAAGGTTTTATCATGGGTATTCATCTCAAAGAAAAGATTACAACTATTTAAATATAAGATTAGATAAAATTATTGAAAGTGAAAATGTAAGAGTGGATGATGAAAATATTGGAAGGATCAAGATGCAAAAAAATGACCAGCCAACAACAACAAGCTATAATGAAGAAGAGCAAGACAATGAGGAAGATAGTGTTGAAGAAGAAGAAGAGAAAGACAATGAAGAATATAATGTATAAGAAGAGAATGAAAATGATAAATAGAATGGAGAATAATAATAAAAGGAATATCATATACAAGACACAAAGAACCACCATGAAGAACCGATTCTTGCAGAGGACAACAAAGGTGTCCAAACAAGAAGAAAATTGATAAAATCACCAGAACATGTAAATTTGTCCTTACTGTCTAAAATGGAACCCAAGAACTTCGAGGAGGCTAGAAAATATGAAAATAGGGTTAGTTCCATGAATGAAGAATTAGATCAAATTGAGAAAAACAAAACTTGGGAGCTAGTTCCAAGACCAAAAGACAAGAATGTAATTTGCACCAAGTAGGTTTTTAGGAACAAAATGAATTAGGATGGAAAAGTAGTGATAAATGAGGAAAGGATTGTATGTAAAGGATATGCTCAATTTGAAGGGGAAGATTTTGTTGAAACCTTTGCTCTAGTAGCTAGACTAGAAGCCATTATAATCTTTCTAGATTTTTCAAGCTACGAGAGTATCAAAGTTTATCATAGGGGTGTTAAATATGCATTTCTAAATGGAAATTTGGAAGAATAAGTATTCATTAAACAACCTGGGGGATTTGCGCTAAGAAACAACCAAGATTGTGTGTGCAAATTGAATAAATAACTCTGTGGTCTAAAACAAGAACCTAGAGATTGATATTCGAGGCTTGTTAAGTACCTATAGCAACAAGGTTTCAAGATAGGAACTACATAAACTAATACTTACACCAAAGAATAAAATGGAAATATAATTATCATTTCGGTCTATGTAGACAATATCATCTTTAGAAGAGACTCTAATTATCTAAGTCAAAGTTTCTCAAAGAACATGCAAAAAGAATTTGAGATGTCCATGCTAGGTGAGTTGTCCTTATTTCTAGGTCTACAAATCTCTCAATCAAATAAAGGAATATTGATTTCTCAGACAAAATACATTAAGGAGATGTTAAAGAAGTTCAACATGGAATATTGAAATCCTATTAGTACTCCCATGATAACATGATGTAATTTGAGTAAGGATGATCAATCACCAAAGGAAAATCACACCATGTATATATCAATGATTGATAGCCTTTTATATGTAACTGCATCAAGGCCTGATGTTATGCAATCTATCGGATTGGTTGCAAGATTTTCATACACACCAAAAGAATCACATGTGATGGAAGTCAAGAGAATTCTCAGATACTTGAAGGGAACAATGGATTTTGTATTGTGGTATCCAAACAGAGAGAATTTTACTCTAACAACATACACTACAAGACATTAAGGTAGAATGAAAGAAACCAATTTCTATACTATGTGACAATACCAATGCCATAGGTATTTCCAAAAACCAAGTAATGCACTCAAAGACACAACATATTCCAATCAAATATCATTTTCTAAGAGAACATGTGAATGATAAGATTGTCAAGTTGGAGTATGTTCCTACCAAGGAACAAATTGTCGATATGTTTACCAAACCCCTACCTAGAGATACATTTGAGTATCTCAAAAAACATATGGGAGTCATTCCCGTTTCCCAATGAAATATTCATTTGAAATTTTTTGGGAGATCGACAAAAGAAAAACATCAGGGGGAGATTGCATATGGTTTCACATTGCAAATAAAATGGAAGAGTACTACGTTAGGGGGAGATACAATAAAAAAATTACAAATTACAAAAAACCCTTTCCATTGATGTCAAAGGAGGGGAGAAACGAAATAGGGGAAGCAGAAAGGAAGAAAGGAAAAAACACACTCAACAACACAGTGATAGGGGGGATCATCTCAATAGTAGACTTTACATCAATGATAAAGGGGGAGATTGTTGAACATATTGTCATTGATTTCAAGGATGGTGCTAACTATAGGAGTAAAGTAGAAGACCATAGAATAATATATGGTTGATAGAACAATGAAGATTCTATGGTTGATATAAAAATGCAGAATCTATGTATGATAGAACAACATATAATCAATTGTTGAAAGAACAATGCAGAATCCATGGATGATAGAACAATGTAGAATCAATGGTTGAAAGAAAAATGCAGAATCGATGAATGATATAACAGTTCAGAATTGATGGTTAATAAAACAACACAGTGTTTGTAGATGGTTGAGGACATCACAATAAAATTTTGATTGAAATTGATGACGTATATTAAATATAGGAAAATCCTCAACAAATCAATGGCTCTCATCGATCATCTATTGAACCCCCCCAAAAAGAGAAGTCGTGTGTTTCAAAACCTCTCTATCAAAGCTTCTATCAACCATATAATATGACATGAATACTCCACATATGAAATCCAATCGTCAATAAGAAGAGATATCGAGTGAATCTGGACCGTTCATCGTAGGTAAGGCCATCAAAGTGATTGAGAGTGAAGAGACTCCAATAGAAGAAACTTCAAGTAATGGTGAGCCAAATCAGATGCCACATAAACTATCATGTTATAGCCACAAAGCCACATTTCAAAGTGCCAAGTCAACATGATGTACGAAAAAGAGTTGAAGGTAGTGATGATGTCATAATATCGTTAATGCCACATCATCCATGACATCAGTATGATGAATTTAGACAGCTCAAATATCAAAATGACATGGATTCTATCATGGATGCCAGAGTGTCATAGGAGTGACACATGTTAACTATACTACTGAATGTATCAAACAAGAGTGGGTCTAGTCCGTTGTATGTCTTCATCTCAACCATTGATTTAGAATAGTGAGTGAATATCCACCGTTCATCGGAGAGGCCCTGTCATATTAAATTTTGTTACCAACAACAAAGGCATTCTGACAAAGGGACTCTGAAAGAAAACAACATTAGTTGATATGAATAAGTATATCTTAGTCGTTCATTTGAGAAGCATTGGTCGTAGTGGATTGAGTAGCGACACTCTGACGAAAGAGATCTAAGGAGGAATCCGAACCATCAATCTCTATGCAAGAAAGATAAAATCTCATCCTTAGATGAACATGGGACCCATATGACCTTATCACATATAGTTACAATGATGGTAAATAACCAGTAAGCACGTTGAGAGAGCGATGCAATCGAAACCATTGATTTCATAATGCGAGGACCATTGGATATATTGTAGTACGAGTCACCGAAGTAGAGTGTGCAACTTATGAGCTGTATATATGGGTATCTAGTAGATCTCTTTTTTCCATCGGGCAAGACATGGTCGGAGTGAAGTTGACAGGAACACTTCGACAAGAAGGACTCCGAGAACCAATGGAAATCGTTGATCAATCATCCAACAGTTGATATATCGTTGAGTGTTTCAAAATCACTATGGTCCTTATGACATGATAAAAAATCAACAATGGAGATTGAATGAATATATAAATATAACGGTTGCTACATAATAAGTCCCCAAGGGTCCAATAGGCCTGGTGGTCCCAAAAAATAAAATCATAGATCAATGATGGAAATAAAATGGAAACCCTAATCGGATGGTGAGTGAGCGTTGAGGTCCTAGGGGTTCGATAGGCACCCATGGTTGTCCCAATAAATGAAATTGAATATCGATGAATGAGATCAAATAGATAAGTGATCTAACAACCCTTGAGTATTAAGGCTTATATGTGGAAATTGTGTGTGACAAAAGGAAGTTAAAATATCGGTTTCCATGGAGGGATTTGTATCTCAACCTGAAGGATAATTGATGGAATCGAGCCGACCAAACATGATATGTACATGGATGAATTATTAAGGAAGAAATAAATATAAATTACAATTCCCTAATCAAGCTAAGTAGATAGGTGTGTGGAGGAGAAGGGTTATGAAATTACGAGCGAGAAGTACAAAGATCATATCTCATGAACTGTGCAGAGAAGGAATGAAGACCAAAACTTTTGTAGGGTTGTTCATTGAGGTTTAATAGGATTTTTGCCCTCATCCACTTGTATGTTGGTGCCTAGAATTATTGATTTGGTGCTCAAGAGGATTGGTGTCCATCCATTTACAATTTGGTGCCTAATTTATCAGTAGGTTCTCATAAGAGGATTGGTGTCCTCTTTCTTTTATAGGTTGGTGCCTAAAGTTTATGAGTTGGCACTCATAAGAGTATTGTTGTCTTCACAAATTTACATGTATCTATAAAATACTTTCAAGGATTTCACTTCTATATATGTAATGTGTTGACTATAATGAGTATATCTTTGATATGAATGCTTGCTATAACAAATGCTAATATTTTTTAAATCAGTGTAAAATGAAAAGAGTCAAAAGTGTGTAGTACTAATTCACCCCCCTTCTCAGTACTATTTTCATTCCAACAAGTTCGAGCATATAATCATGTTTGTTTTTTTGGGCTATGACATATTATCAAAGTAGTCTTCTCTTAGTTACCACATGTACGATTGCATGTTTGATGTCACTTGTTTCAAAATTAAGTTCATTGGTAAAGTTTGTCTGAGATTGATTTTTCATTTATTTCAAGATAAATTTTATTGTGCTATTAAATTAACTTAATCCAATAGTGGAATAGACTCAGAGATAAGTATAAAATATGAATGAATCTCATCTAACATTCAACAATATAATAAAAATTTTGAAATCCCTTAAAATTAATACAAAATCTCACTAGTGTACAAATCAACTTTGTCTTGAATACAAAGAATTTTTACCTCATAAACTTAATGGTAGATAATCACTCTCCTCCATTAGATCACATTGTCTCTCTGACTTAATTGATGTTTCTAGCAAACCTAATTGGTTAAGGCTATAACAGATTCCTTACTGTCTTATCATTTAAGAAATTGATAGGTGGTATTTACAATATTTTTCATACTCTTTCCTTGAAAGGGAGAAAGTTTGGACTAGTGTGGAATAGTAGTAAGTGCTATAGTCACCGATGTTATCCTCAGTTGAGATAGAGGGTAGGTAATGCATGGTGAAGGATTCTTCAAGGAAACCAACATGACTCTCATTTCCATTGCATTAGTGTAATTGTATCAATTAGTGTGAATAAACCCCAGGTGTCAAGCTTAAGATCCTCTTTCCCTTCTGAGATGTGTCATTTCCCATCTCAAAGACATTTTTAGTGTTTTGTGGAACATGGAACTCTAGGGAGGTTGATTGGATTGGTATGAAATTTCTAGGAAAATTTAGCATGAAGTAGCCTATATCAAGCTACCAATAAACCAAGTGCACATTACCGAGTGAGTAGTAATCCATGATACTCTCCTATTGTTCTACACATTTTTGTTTGTATTACAAATATATATGAAGCTTCAATTCTAAATGATGTAGTGAGTGCTACTAGTGAAGAGAAAGGGGATATGAATGTTCCAAAATTAATGATACTCTAAAATTTGTTTGAAAATTTTGAGTTGGGGGAATGAGTATATATTGTTGGCATCCATGTTTTTGTTTGACTTATTGTTTTTATGTAATAAGATACTTGTGAGGTAGAAGAATTTTAAAAATTGTGCAATTTTGTGAGGATTGTAAATGATAAATCCAGTTGTGTAGAAATGGGAAAATGACAAGTTAAAGAGTCAGACAAAATACAACTTTCCTAATAAAAAAATTTCAATGCAATAAAATAAAATCAATTAAAGTGTAAGGTGACTCTAGTCAAACCTACTAAATTTAGCAAAAAGTAGCTTATACAAAGTTACCAATAAACCAAGTACACATTACTGAGTGAGTAACACTTTCATTGTATTCTCCTATTGTTCTGCACCTTTTTGTTTGTGTTGTAGATCTATCTAAGACTTTAATTCTAAATGATGCAGTGATTGCTACTAGTGAAGATAAAAGGGATATGAATGTCCCAAATTTAACGATACTCTAAATTTTTCTTGTACATTTTGAGGAAGGGGTACAAGTATATATTGTTGGCATCTATGTTTCTCTTTGAAATATGTTTTTATGTAATAAGATACTTATGGGGAAGAGGACTTAAAATGGTTTTGTGTAAATTTGTGAGGATTTCAAATAAGAATGCTAGTTATGTAGGAATGTGAAAACTATAAATTAAAGTGTTGAAAAAAAACATAACATGCCTAATGAAATTTTTTCACTACCATAAAATCAATTAAATTTTGAAGTGACTCTATTCAATCCTACAAAATGCAATGAAATTAATTACTATAAATTATATGTTGCAGTGTTGTAGTTGGTGAGCCTTATCTAGAATTATTTCATATCAAAAATTCTTGAGGATACATCATTGGATCTCTCATCTGATCACACACCTTCAAGAACCTCATAGAGCACAATTTGCTTTTGGGTATACACATATCACCATGGCATAGGTCCCACACACACAAGAAGTAAAAGATCCCTATAAACGAGCTTTAGAGCATATTGTACGACAATCATGAGGGATTTCAACAAGACTTGTGCAACAATATCCCATATAAGGATATTTGAAAGAAATGGTGTTCATCGATAGCCCATCCAAGGAACTTAATAGAAATGGAATAAAGTACACAAGATAAGGTATAAAATGTCAATTATATGCTTAAATTTTGAATTCATTGACAAAACATTATGTAAATGGATAGGGTTCATTCAAAATTCATGTGTGTCATAAAATGGTTTAAGTTACAATGAAGTCATAATAATGTGGGATATGGAGAGTATATTCTTCATGCATGTGTGAATTCTAAGAAAATACAAGAGGAATTAGTTATTGTAAATCCTCTACTGCAACCCTGCGGTGAAGAAATACAAAGAGGGAACCTTGATTGGCGTATACCCCCTACCACATTTTGATTTGAGGGTGTGGGGTGGGGGTGTAATATGCATGGGAAACGTGTGTTAAGGAGGATGTTGTAGGACCATAGGAGGTTGTGGGTTTGTACTGGTTGGGTGGTCCTAGGGAGGGACATGGTATCCAATATATCAAAGGTCAATGTGCGGTTGACCTAGTGGGGGTGGAGCATGTTGGATAGAGTCGATAAGTATATCAACCACCTAGCATCATGTGATGATGATTGGAGGACATGGGGTATATCAATAATGTAAATGTTCATAAAATTCACCTTTGTGTACATTAATTCCAATTTCAGGGTGACTTAGATTGTGTTATCCTTGATTTGGGAGTTGGAAAAAATAACTTTTCCTGCTATTCATTACAGTAGATATTTAAAGAAATGCATTTAAAGTAATTATTAGGGCAAGGTTATTTGTTGACATAACCAATGACAATGTCATCATTGGTGTATGTGGTCAATTATCAAGTTTTTAGTGGATTGTCTCAATGTGGTGAGGAGTTCTATTTCAATTTCTTGGTGGATGGGGAGTTGGAAATAGGCTGAAAACTTAGTTGTGAATGCTTTGAAGTTGCAAAATTTCCCCGTGGAGATTTGAGTGTACCAATTGGTAGCAGATTTGATCATTTTTTAATGAAAAATACTAAGCCTAATGATGTCATATTTGAGGTTGTTGGATCCACACCATAAGTGGTATCTCTAGATTCACCTAGGACAATCATAGAAAAAATCTATAAGGTTTTTCATTATGAAGCTACAGAGGAAAATAAGATGGAAAATCTTTAGAATTCCATTGACGTGATCAATGCAAGATTGTCCAATGATATTTGGAATTGGTATTGTGATATTTTCATAACAAGTGTGCACCAATACTAGAAATTACATGATAAGATGAATATCATGACTAATGTAGTGATGGCAATGGACCTCTCATTTAAATTTTTCAAAACTAATAACATGGAGCTAATCTATTGAAGGCACTTCCTCTTAAAGTTTTCAATCCTAACTAAAATGAGCCAAGACCTTAATGGATAAAACCTGATTGAAGTTAAATGTATTAATAATTTCTGAAACAATCAAAAAGTCACATAACCATAAATTCAATTTGAACTAGTCTCTTGTTTAAAGATGGTTTTTGATTTTTAGATATAAAGTATCAAGGCTCAAATGTGAAATCCGTGCTTGTTATTCACCCACATTCTCACCATGGATGGGAAGGTTTGCATTTAATTTTAACTGTGAATTAATGTTTTTGTAATGGATTGAAGGATTTCAACACTTAATCAATTAAGGATCATGTGAACATACATATATCTAATCACAAGTCTAATTTACACCCCAAGATTGTAAATCTCAAGGTTTCATATCTTGATTTCTAGTATTTGATACATTAATAATTTGTATGAATTCAAGAGATACATAGTCTATCTTGGAAACCTAAAGGCATATCAAAGCCAAATTTAGATAGATCTCTCTCAGAATGCCTATACTACATAAACCTAGTCCACCACCTAAATTCAATGCACTATAATACCATGAAAACAATTCATAATGTTGTTGTATCCCCATGCCAAGGTGAAGTTCTAGACCACCTTTCTTTTCTTAGTTCAATTTGTAATGAAATCATGGCTAGGATGGATTCAATACAGTCATCCAATAATTAAAATAAAAGGATTTAAATATCATCATTCAACTGAAAATTAAAGCTATATCAAATATTGAATGAACCTTCTAATCTAGTTTAGACCAACTTCTTTAATTACAATGTAAATATGAGTAGAAATTACATTTTTGTCTTTGTATGTTTCCATTGATTTCTCCAAAACATTGTCCCAAAACATTGTCTCCCTTGATAATGTTTTCCAACATCTTCAACACTTATAATGGCACCATGGAACTTTCCCACACCAAACTGCAATTAGAACTAGACCTCTATGACAAACCCAAAACAAAATAAAACACTTCAAGATGAAGTTCCTTCACAATCTTCAAGATGAATAAACACAACATGTTCATTCTACCACTTTTTGTGACCAAAAAGATTAAAATCCTTTAAATCAATAAACCTAAGAGTCTTATATCATTTTACAATGAATTATGAATCTTGTGACATACTAATTGAACTATCTGGTACAAGTTTGGTTTAATTGTGTTCAAAAAATACAAAATTAATTGAAAAGAAAAACACATCATGTGCAACTTACCGTTGCACTTCAAGATGTAAGAGACGTTGTTAGTGTTTGAGGTTTTGTTGTTAGTAATTGAGGTTTCTCTTTTCTTCTTGCAGATCCAACATTGTGATTACAGTTTGGTTATATCATGTGTGGTTCTTTAATAATAACACAATCATTTTATTCATGCTTGGTCACTACAGTTGTGGGAGGAATGTCCTTTCTCTTACTAGTCTTCTTTTTCTTCTTTTCCTACACGAAATATACATTTGGATGACTATTGGTGCTTGAGTTTGTTT
>SNQJ01S0076835.1:0-32302 GCA_010110895.2 Picea sitchensis | reverse complement strand
GACACCTCAGTTTAGCGCCCGCCAGATTGTATAAATAAGAGAGGCTAGTGCTTCATTTGTTCACTCACTCATTTGTTCATCAAAGCACAAGCTTGGAGCTACAGTTGGAGAAGAAGAGAGAGAGAGAGAGGCACACTACTTGGGAGAGGAATTTCTGTATTGTTTGGTTTATTCTCTTGGAATTGTATTGGTTATCTATAATAAGGAAGTTTTTGTTGGGTTTTCTCCCCCATGAGGGTTTCTCGGGATAAATGTTGTGTCTCTTGTGATTGTGTATTTCTCAGTGATCCTATCTATGTTATGGTTATCTAGTGAATTGAAAAGAAACCTAATAATAGCTTAAACCTTAACAAATATGACCTCCAAAGTCTTCTTTTATTCCAAAATCAAGAGAGTGTTACAATATTAAATCAACAAGTCTCATTTCCCCAAGCTCCAACTAGTTTGCAAATGGGAGAATAACTTTCATTTATAGATCAAAGGGAGTTCCCAATGAAGGAGGGCACACCATGTGGATAGGGAGGGCGAACCAAGTGTGAGAAAATGAGGAGCCAAGTGTAGATACATGGCTGCCACATCTCTTGGAACTCTTCATGGGCACCACATGTGAGTATCAAAACAAGAGGGAGGGCACCACCTCTCCAAGAGTGGGTAACCCTCCTCTAGAATGTGCCACCTCTCTAAGAGGGGCACACCTCCCTTTGGGAGATCCTTCAAGATCGATTTGAACAAGAGCTAATTCCCTCTCAACTCTTTCGTGTATGCCAACAAGGCTCAGTTAAATCAAATGAAGGTTAGTTGGCTAAAACATGTCCCATACATGTTTTCTAAAAATCAGATTTGCTGATTTTTCTGATTTTTTATTTCTTTTATTTGACTTTTGTGAGCAAAAATAATTTTAAGTGATTAAAAATATCTAATTTCACTCAAAAAGTGGGTACTTTAGTAAAGTGGGTATTATAAGTCCAAAAAAGAATACCCCTGTTGACCACCTATTTCAACTAGGTGTCAACATTTGAAGACTTACGACTTAGCAGGGCAATTTTTCCCCCATCACTTATTTTTGTGTCCACGGAATGTTCGCTCCCATGCATAGGATAATTTTGTAATGTATATATTAGCATGGGCCAGGATTTATTTAGTTGCCTAGGACTTTATCATTAGGAAAGTCCTTGTTGAACTTTCTATGAGCTATGGCTCATGTATCCTCCTTAAATTTTCTGTTTAGTTTTACTTGAACCATAACTGCTGCATCAAACCAAGATCACAAGAAGAATGACCATGCACAAGAACACAAGAAGTATCCTGGGAAACCGTTCTCAACAAGGGAAGAAAACCCAACCAATCCTTTGCTATATTACTCAAGAGAAAGACCTCCCACACCATCACCAAACCTAGCACAGAAGAGGGTATTGTAATTCTCATAATTTCATACCACAACTTTTGAAATCATGAGATGACACAATGATAGGTGTGTTTCCTCAATGTGGATTCACCTTTATTTATATAAGACTTGTCACATCAAATGATGTGTTTATTGGCACAATAGGGCATACATCAATAACTCAAAATATAATTAATAATTACCATATTAATTATCTTTTACATTAATTATCTTTTATATTAATTATCTTTTACATTAATTATATCTCATACAAGTGAACCAATTACCCCATTACCTTCCTTACCTTTCCTAGACCTGGACCTAACATCTAGGTGACCAAGATAGGGAGCTATACGCTTAGCTAATCTTGCTACTTGATCCCTTGAGGTCACCGAGGAAGCCTCCCTTGTGTTGGACCTTCTTCCATCAGTAAAATGAGGGGAGTATCTACTTAAGTGACAATTGTGGTAGAAATTTCCAATTGTTACACATATATGTATCTTGTGGATCCTTTGCACAAGTAAAAATCCTATGATAATAGGGACTCTTCCTAAAAATCGATTTTGACAAAGCATATGATCGTATTGATTGGACATTTATCACCAATATGTTTATTTGCCTTGGGTTTAAGCCAATTTTGTGTTGGTATGATCGACACCTTGTTTACATGTTCCTCTGCTTTTGTTTCAGTGAATAATGTTTTTCCCCCCTTGCATCCATCTCCAAAGGTCTATTAGACAAAGGATTCCTTTGGCCCCTTATCTTTATGTTTGTACAATTGATGCTCTTGAATATCTACTGGAAGCAACTTGTCTTCAGGGTTGGCTCTGAGGTATTTCTCTCCCCGGGGGGGGGATTAGATGATTAACAACCCTTTTGTAGATGACTATGTTTTGTCGGTCTCTATAGATCAGGGGTCGATCTCAACCATGAAGGATTGTATTGCAATGTATTGTGAGGCTTCAGGGGCAATTGTTAGTGATCACAAGATAGACTACTGGCTAGCTGGTCTTGAGGATCATCCAACATGGTTGCTAGTTGTTTGGAAATTTGTCCAGCTAGGGGTTATTGTACTTATCTTGGTATACCATTTGGGGTAGATCTTTCACCAATTGCTATGTGGGATTGGTGCCTAAAAATATTGCAATGTAAGTTTACGTTTTTGGAAAATAATTAGGATCTTCCCTTCACTGCTAAGTTGATGGTGGTGAGTAGGATTCTTCAGGCCTCCCACATCTACTATGTGTCTTGTTTTCTTCTTTTTAAGGTTTAAGCTATTATTAGGTTTCTTTTCATTTCATTAGATAACCATAGCATAAATAGGATCACTAAGAAATACACAAAATCACAAGAGACACATCATTTATCCTGAGAAACCCTCATGGGGGAGAAAACCTAGCAAAAACTTCCTTAATATAGATAGCCAATACAATGCCAAGAGATAACTCAAACAAATACATAAATTCCTCTCCCAAGAATGTGCCTCTCTCTCTCTTCCTTCTTCTCCAACTGCAGCTCCGAACTTGCTCTCTGATGAACAAGTGAGTGTGTGTCCAAATGAGCCGTTAGCCTCTTTATTTATACAATATGGAACATGTGGATGGAGGTGTCTTTTCACTGGCAGGGTTGACTTCTTATTCTGGGTGGTTATAACCACCTTTAATATATTCTAGGGACGACTTCTCATTCTTCCTATTACAATTAGGGTTTGACCAATCCGTAAAAGAGGATTTGGTCATTTACAATACTTGACATGATCAATCTGTAAAAGGGGATTGATCTAATGAATAATACATCAATAATAATTAGAATACTCTTTGAAGTTACATTATTTCAACACTCCCCCTTAACAAGAAGGGTATTCTACAATAGCTTCAAGCGAGAGAGAGGACCACATCATCAACAACATCTTGGAACATTGACTGGCTTATCTATAAATCATCGGAATTTTTTCTCATCATCCACAATGTCATTCACAATGGAGAGCTAGAATGATATCATCATCTGCATCAACATGGATTAGTATGAAACTAATACTTCATCATCACAACACGACGCTGGTCACATCATCACAACACGAGGATGGCACATCATCACAACAATTAAGTTGACACATCATCACAGCAATTAAGATGGCACATCACAACACAACAATTAAGCTGGCAACACCACACAAAAATTAAGCTAGAATCACAACACATCAATTAAGTTGGCAACAACACACAACAATTAAGCTGGAATAACAACATAGCAATTAAGATGGCAACATGACACAACAATTAAGCTGGAATTTCAACACAACAAATAAAATGGAAACACCACACAACAATTAAACTGGAATCAAAACACTAGGCTGGAAACTCAACACAACACGAGGCTGGAATATCATCAGCACGAGGTTGGCATCATAGCACTAGGCTGGCAACTCAACACAGCACAAGGTTGGAATATCATCAGCATGAGGCTGGCATCACTGCACTAGGCTAACATCATAGCACTAGGCTGGCAACTCAACACAACATGAGGCTGGAATATCATCAGCACGAGGCTAGCATCATATCACTAGGTTGGAAACTCAATACAACACTACTCCCCCTTTCGAGGGAGGTCCTTTTGGACTATACCAAGCTTATCTCGAAAGTTCTCAAACTTTACACAAGATAGAGGCTTGGTCAACACATCAACAACCTGTTCATCCGTGCTAACATATTGGAGCTTTATGGCTCCTCTCTGCACCATGTCACGGATGTAATGATATCAGATCTCTATGTGTTTTGACTTGTCATGGACCACATGGTTCTCTGTCATCTTTATATAGCTCTAATTATCACATAGGATCATGGTTTCTTCCATCTCTAGGTTGAATAGACCAATCAACAACTTAGGAAGCCATATGGCTTCACAACTGGTAGAACATGCAACAATGTATTCTGCTTCCGCTGTACTGAGAACAATGCTTGATTGCTTCCTACTCTGCCATGAGATCATGGTTGATCCCAAACTGAAACAACATCCTGAAGTTCTCTTCCTGTCAGAGACACTTCCAACACAATCTGAATCAGTGTACCCACTCAGTCTGAAGTCATGATCTCCATCATAATTGAGACCACAATCTAATGTACCCTTAAGGTACNCAACATCGCAGGGAACTTCAATTTGAAGTGGGAGATCAGGTTTTAGCACATCTCAGGAAGGAAAGGTTCCCTAGGGGAACATATAACAAATTGAAGATGAAGAAGATAAGACCCTGTAAGATCTTGAGGAAGTTTGATGCAAACGGCTATGAGATCGAGCTGTCAGATGGTGTGGGCATTTCACCCATATTCAATGTCTCAGACCTGTACCCTTATAGGAAAGACGACACAGAAAGATCAGAAGATCAATGAAAGATTCAGTGGGAGAAGCAGATGCCTGTGGCAGAGAAGCTACAAATGGAGAAGATTCTGGATCAGAGGATTGGCAAGAAGACCAGGAGGAAGACTTATTTTGAGTATCTGGTCAAATGGAAGGGATGCCCAATAGAAGATGCCAGTTGGGAAAACGGAGCTACTATCCAGAAGCAGGGAAAGTCAGTAGAGGAGCTCATGGACAGGAGTCCATGAATTTTTGTCAAGGGGAGTATGATGCAGGAGCATCGTTGGCAAGCACACAGAGGCAGGACCACTCAACATGTGAGAGTTCTTCCAGAACTTCAACGTGGGCAGTTACAACCGATTTCGGAATTCGCCTCCACTCAGCGTCGGAATTCACCTTTGGAAGCACGCTTGAACCGGTGTCGAATTTTACCCTTTGAGACAAGTTTTGAAATTGTAAACAGAGCAAGAGTTTCCACTTCGGCTCTGGAATGCGACTGAACTAAGATAGCGTAGGATGAATTTTAGAGTAGGCAAGTAGCCAGGGGAAACCCTAGAAACATTTTTGAGTTATGTAGAAGTTTGTACACCCAATTAGAGAGAGCTGCAATACAGAGAGAAATTAGCTGTAAGAGAGAGCTGCGAGTTAGCAGGAGATCTCAGTGTTTTGAGTCACTGTAATTTTGAATGTATTCTGTAGCCATTGGGCACTAGTGAATATAACATAATGGAAAATTGATCCAAATGTATGGTGTGTGGACTGTGTGCATTTTCCTGTCATTTCTGTTTACATGAACAAGTGGATGGAACTATGAGTTTTCCCAGTTTCAATTGTTTCTCTTCATTGGAAGCTTTGCAAGGTGTGCATCGAGCCAGAGAGGAACGTAAGGATATCGGGAGGAATTTCTCTATGAGAAATACCGTGGATCTGAGTTATCGAAATCCCTCAAATGCAAGGAGTGCATGAGAAATCGAAGTCTGAACCAGACAACGCTTAGGAGGGATAATGCTTCGAAAAGTGTTATCGAGATCCAGGAACTCATTCCTTGGAAGGAATGAAGACCGAGTCTTTGAAGACTTAGAAAATCTTCTAATTCTGAAGTGAGTAAAATCTCAGGAGGAAGAACGTCGTCGAGCGTTGGATCGCGGTGGAAGATCCCGTAGACTATCCGATTTGAGGGAGAAGCGTAGGCTTTAACGCTGCGTAGATTTGAGAGGGGAGATCTCGAAGATCTGAACGGATGGTGGAGAGTCCTTGAGGAGAAACGCCAAAACCCCACCAATCGTTGGATAAGGTGGAGCTATGAGGAGGTTAGCGGCGAGGACTTTTTGACATCTAAAGCTCAGGAGGAATAGTGACCATCGATCTCAAATAGATTTGGACCATTGGTCCATTTCACAATTTCGGGTATCACGAGTTGGAAGGACATAGGTCCTTATCTCCCAAAACCCTGAATTGTGAAATAGAGAAGTAGCGAGGTCGGACATGGAGCGTAGATCCCAGGGATTATTATGAGTTTTTGATCGAACGCCAAGGCATTTCGGCGTTTCGACATTTCGGCAACCGGGGATTCCAAGGAGTAGAGATATCCCTTGCACCCAAGTTTCACGAAACGCGAAAACCCGAAAGAATAGGCACTCGGAAATTTCGACATTTTGGCAACTGGGGATTCCAAAGAGCAGAGATATCCCTTGTACCCTGATTTCACTAAACGTGAAAACCCGAAGGAATAGGCACTAGGACATTTCGGCAACCGGGGATTCCAAAGAGAAGAGATATCCCTTGTACCCTGATTTCGCTAAATGTGAAAACCTGAAGGAATAGGTGCTGGGACATTTCGGCATTTTGGCAACCGAGGATTCCAAGGAGCAGAGATATCCCTTGCATTCTGATTTCGTGAAACGCAAAAACCCGAAGGAATAGGTGCTGGGACATTTCGGCATTTTGACGACCAGGGGTTCGAAGGATGAAGGGACGGGACGCTTGACTTGTGAAGTCCCGACCCACGACATTTCGGCATTTCGGCAACCGGGGGTTCGAAGGACGAAGGGACGAGACGCTTGACTTGTGAAGCCCCGGCCCACGAAATTTCAGCATTTCAGCAATCGGGGGTTTGAAGGACGAAGGGACGGGATGTTTGACTTGTGAAGTCCCGGTCCATGATATTTCGGCATTTCAACAATCAGGGATTCAAAGGACAAAGGGATGGGACACTTGACTTGTGGAGTTCCGGTCCATGACAAGTGCCCTTTTTGGCTTAGCACAAGGTCATGGCTCTTGGTCGTGTGCTGTGGGAGCTCACTCTTGGTGCTTGGAAAAGCCAACTGAGCATTTGTGGGGGACCTGTTTGTTCATTCGAAGGATTCCAGTTTGGATCCAGAAGAGCCATTTCGGCTTCAGAATCAGAAGATCCTGACCGGGAGGTCACGCAGCCCTTAAGAGAGATAGGGGGTCTGCATCAAGTGGTATCAGAGCCTAATTTTTTCATCTGTAGACTTCAGGTGAAGGAGGAAAAGAAGGAGATAGAGAACTCGGAGCTGTACTCTATGTGTGACAGATAGTCAACATAATGACGCCAAGAAGACGAGAGCCGCCTTTAGCCAACCATGCTGTAGAGAGGGAGATGCGAGAGCTTCATTCCCAATTGGAAACAATGGAAGCAACATAGAGAAGAGCACCTGGCATTGGGGATGTCAGTGATGTAGAAAGTGACGAGGTTGAGGTTGAAGAAGGTACAGGAGAGGATGCTGCAGAAGAACGTTTTTTGAGAGAAGTTTCCAGATTGGGAGGCAGAGCTAAGATAGAGGTCCCCATGTGCGAGGGAAGTCTAGATGTTGAAGAACTGTTGGACTGGATAAGGTCCATGGACAAACACTTCGACTATGAAGATGTCGATGAGGAGAAGAAGGTGAAGCAAGCAGTCACTAGGCTAAAAGGGCATGCAACACTGTCGTGGGACAAACTGCAGGATGAGAGGAGAAGTAAAGGCAAACAGAGGATAAAGAGTTGGGATAGGATGGTAGCCAAACTGAAGGCTAAGTTTATACCCAAAGACTACCAGATCAATCTGTTCAGGAAGCTATAGAACCTGAGACAGAAAGGGATGACAGTCAAGGAGTACACTGAGGAGTTCTACTGGTTGAACATCAGAACTGGACAAAGGGAGAGAGACGAAGAAAGAGTCACTAGATATATAAATGGCTTGAGATATGAAATCTAGGATGAACTTAGCATGATGTCAGTGAGGACTGTGGAAGATGCTTATCAGTTTGCACTGAAGGCAGAGGAGAAGCTGGCCAGAAAACATAACCAGTGAGGAAGAGGTAAAGGCTCGATCCAAAGAAAAAGTAAGGGATTTAACCATGATAGAGCACATCAGTCTAAGGATGAGGCTGAGAAACCACACAATCACTCAGAATGAGGAGGAAGTTCATGAGGGAGACAAAGTGGTGGAAGAAACTCTTCTAGAGGAAGAGGCAGAGGAGGAGTAAGGTGCTATAACTGTGGAAATATAGGGCACATGTCTTGGGAATTTCCCGAGAAGAAGAAGGAAGGAGGAGAAGATCACATTTTAGAAGCACAATGAAGAGATGTTGAAGCAGAAGGAGAAGAGGATGGAGCATCCCTGATGTTGAGAAAAGTTCTCTTAAAACTAGAGGCATAAATTGAAAAGACAGTGTAGAGAAACAATCTCTTCAGGACAGCTTGCAAGACTAAGGATAAAGTATGCAAGGTGATCATTGACAGTGGGAGTACTGAAAACCTAGTATCCACAGAGATGGTGGAGAAATTGGAGCTGAAGACAACTGCACATCCAAGGCCATACAAAGTCTCATGGATGCAAAAAGGACACCAGGTAACGATCACTAAACAATGCTTGGTTGAAATTAAAATAGGAGGCTATAAAGATGAAATCCTATGTGATGTAATTCCCATGGATGTATGTCACATTTTGTTGGGAAGACCATGGCAGTTTGATAGAAATGTCATTCACAATGGAAGGAAGAATACATATACATTGGAGAAGAATGGTAGGACACATATGTTGTTGCCAATGGAGGAGAAGAGAGCGAAGGAGGAAGCCATCACAAGCATACTTCTCATGAGTGGGAAGGAACTCCTGAAAGAAGTCAAGGAAGAACATGAGATGCAGTTCATTGTGGTGAGGAAGCCCAGAGTCATCCTTACGAGTACGTCAATGGATGATTTGCCTGAATAAGTTTAGGAGCTGCTGGATAATTTTGTTGATATAGTGGTGGATGACCTGCCAAAATCATTGTTGCACATTAGGAGTATCAGTCATCATATCGACTTGATACTAGCAGCAAGACTGCTGAACAAAGCAGTGTACAGATTAACACCTCGAGAGACTGAGGAGGTGAGGAACCAAGTCCAAGAGTTGCTGGATAAGGGTTTAGTCAGAGAAAGTTTGAGCCCATGCGCAACACCATCTGTGTTAAGCCTAAAGAAAGATGGAGGATGGAGAATGTGCACAGACTCGAGAGCCATCAACAAGATCACCATCAGGTACATATTTCCTTCACCGAGAATGGATGACTTAATGGATTGCTTAAGTGGAGCAAATTTATTTTATAAGATAGATCTGAAAAGTGGATATCACCAGATCAGGATGAGAGAAGGTGATGAATGGAAAATAGCCTTTAAGATGAATGAAGGTCTGTATGAGTGGTTGGTTATGCCATTTGGATTAAAAAATTCCCCGAGCACTTTTACGAGGCTGATGAATTAAATTCTAAAAGATTTTAGTGGTATGTTCGTCGTTGTATATCTGGATGATATACTAATTTTTAGCAAGACTAAAGAGGAGCATTTGAGACACCTAACGATAGTAATGAGGAGGTTACAGTAAGAGAAGTTGCTGACCAATTTGAAGAAGTCCTCTTTTATGAAGACATAACTCATTTATTTGGGTTTCGTGATCTCTTTGAATGAACTGAAGATGGATCCAGAGAAGGTCAAAGTGATCAGGGAGTGTCCGTCACCAAGGAGCATGTTCGAGGTAAGGAGCTTTCATGGTTTAGCAAGTTTTTATAGAAAGTTCATTAGAGACTTCAGTGGGATTTGTGCACCCATGATGGATGCAGTAAATAAGTAGCACAAGTCTTTTAAATGGACAGAGGAGGTCGAAATGAGCTTCAATATACTGAAGGAGAAGATAACAGAACGACTAATTATGGTCTTGCCGAATTTTGGGAAGACATTTCAGGTAAGATGTGACGCAAGTGGAGTTGCAATAGGAGCAGTTCTGAGTCAGGACAATCGACCTGTTGCCTATTTCAGCGAGAAGATGAATGAAACTAAAAGGAAATACTCCACATTATGACAAGGAGTTCTATGGCATAATTCAAGCATTGAAGAAATGGAGGCAATATTTTGTCCCACAAGAATTTGTCTTGTATAGCAATAACCAAGCTGTACAATTCATAACCAGACAGGAAAAACTGAACCAGAGGCATGCAAAATGGGTTGAATTTATGCAAAATTTTACTTTTGTCATAAAACATATTGTTGGGAATGCTAAAAAGGTTGTTGATGCGTTAAGCAGGAGATGTTTGATCATGCAGGAATTCCAGGTGAAGACCTTGGGGTTTGAACACCTTAAGGATATGTATTGTGATGATACATATTTCAAGGTGGCCTACGAAGCATGTACAAGCCCTGTACTGAGAGATAGAAGTCAGTGGACCGAGTGTATGGTTCAGGAAGGATTGTTGTTTAGGGGAAATCAATTGTGCATACCAAGATGCTCAATGAGGGACAATCTTCTGAAGGAGAAGCATAGTGGAGGATTGGTTGGACATTTCAGCCACAATAAAATGTTCACACAGTTGAGTAGTTCATACTATTGGCCAGGCATGAGAACAGAGGTGATAAAGTTTGTGAACAAATGTAGGATCTGCCAACATGCAAAGGGGAAAAGACAGAACACTGGATTGTATCAACCATTGCCAATACCAGAGAGGCCTTGGGATGCAATAAGAATGGATTTCGTGTTGGGATTCCCAAGAACACAAAGGGGATTCGATTCCATATTTGTGGTGGTGGATAGGTTTTCAAAGATGGCACATTTCATCCCATGCCAGAAGACCAGTGATGCAACACATGTTGCAAATCTGTTTTTCAGAGAAGTTGTGAGACTTCATGATCTACCCAGGAGCATTGTCTCAGACAGAGACACAAAATTTGTTGGTCACTTTTGGAGGACGCTGTGGAAGAAGATGGGGACGAATTTGTCCTTCAGCTTAGCTTATCACCCTCAGACAGATGGGCAAACTGAGGTGGTAAATAGAAGTTTGGGGAATTTATTAAGGAGTCTAGTTACTGAACATCATAACCAGTGGGATCAGATTCTGCCACAAGTAGAATTTGCATATAATGACTCACCAAATAGGATCACTGGAAGGAGCCCATTCCAAATACTATATGGAATGCAACCTAGGGGAGTGTCTGAGTTGAGAGACTTGGAACAGGGTGAGATCAGGAGCGTTGGAGTAGAGGATTTTGCTGCGAAGATGGAGCGACTCCATAGCCATATCAAAGGACAGTTGGAGAGTTCCAATGAGAAATACAAGCACAGAGTTGATCAACATTGCAGGGAACTTCAATTTGAAGTAAGAGATCAGGTTTTAGCACATTTGAGGAATGAAAGTTTCCCTAGGGGAACATACAACAAGTTGAAGATGAAAAAGATAGGACCCTGTAAGATCTTGAGGAAGTTTGATGCAAACACCTATGAGATTGAGCTGCCAAAAGGTGTGGGCATTTCACCCATATTCAATTTCTCAGACCTATACCCTTATAGGAAAGATGAAACGGAAGGGTCAGAAGATCAAGGAAAGATTCAGTGGGAGAAGCAAATGCCTGTGGCAAAGAAGCTATAGATGGAGAAGATTCTGGATCAGAGGATTGGCATGAAGACCAGGAGGAAGACTTATTTTGAGTATCTGGTCAAATGGAAGGGATGCCCAATAGAAGATGCCAGTTGGGAAAATGAAGCTGCTATCCAGAAGCAGGGAAAGTCAGTAGAGGAGCTCATGGACAGGAGTCCATGAATTTTTGTCATGGGAAGTATGATGCAGGAGCATCGTTGGCAAGCGCACAGAGGTGGGACCACTCAACACATGAGAGTTCTTCTGGAACTTCAATGTGGCCAATTACAACCGATTTCGGAATCCGCCTCCACTCAGCGCCATAATTCACCTTTGGAGGCACGCTTGAACCGGTGCCAAATTTTACCCTTTGAGGCAAGTTTTGAAATTGTAAACAGAGCAGGAGTTTCCACTTCGGCTCTGGAATGCGACTGAACTAAGATAGCGTAGGATGAATTTTAGAGTAGGCAAGTAGCTAGGGGGAAGCCTAGAAACATTTTTGAGTTATGTAGAAGTTTTTACACCTAGTTAGAGAGAGCTGCAATACATAGAGAAATTAGCAGTAAGAGAGAACCGTGAGTTAGCAGGAGATCTCATTGTTTTGAGTTACTGTAATTTTGAATGTATTCTGTAGTCATTTGACACTTATGAATACAATAGAATGGAAAATTGATCCAAATGTATGGCGTGTGGACTGTGTGGATTTTCCTGTCATTTCTGTTTACATGAACAAGTGGATGGAACTGTGAGTTTTCCCAGTTTCAATTGTTTCTCTTCATTGGAAGCTCTGCAAGGTGTGCATCGAGCCAGAGAGGAACGTAAGGAGATTAGGAGGAATTTCTCTGGGAGAAATAACGTGGATTTTAGTTATCTAAATCCCTCAAATGTAAGGAGTGCGTGGGAAATCGAAGTCTGAACCAGACAAAGCTCAGGAGGGATAACACTTCGGAAAGTGTTATCGAGATCCAGGAACTCATTCCCTGGAAGGAATGAAGACCGAGTCTTCGAAGACTTAGAAAATCTTCTAAGTCTGAAGTGAGTAAAATCTCAGGAGGAAGAATGTCGTTGAGCGTTGGATCGCAGTGGAAGATCCCGTAGACCATCCGATTTGAGGGAGAAGTGCAGGCTTTAACGCTGCGTAGATCTAGGAGGGGAGATATCGAAGATCTGAAGGGACGGTGGAGAGTCCTTGAGGAGAAACGTTGAAACCCTGCCAATAGTTGGATAAGGTGGAGCTGCGAGGAGGTTAGCAGCGAGGACTTTTTGATATCCAAAGCTCAGAAGGAATAGTGACCATCGATCTCAAATAGATCTGGACCATTGGTCCATTTCACGATTTCGGGTATCGTGAGTTGGAAGGACAGAGGTCCTTGTCCCCCAAAACCCTGAATCGCGAAATAGCGAAATAGAGAGGTCAGACGTGGACCGTAGATCCCAGGGATTATTGTGAGTCATTGATCAAACGCCAAGGCATTTCGGTGTTTTGACGTTTCGACAACCGAGGATTCCAAGGAGAAAAGATATCCATTTCACGTAGGTTTTGCGAAACGCGAAAACCCGAAAGAATAGGTGCTGGGACATTTCGACATTTCGACAACTGGGGATTCCAAAGAGTAGAGATATCCCTTGTACCCTGATTTCACTAAACGTAAAAACCTGAAGGAATAGGCGCTGGGACATTTCGGCATTTCGGCAACTGGGGATTCCAAAGAGCAGAGATATCCCTTGTACCCTGATTTCGCTAAACACAAAAACCCGAAGGAATAGGCGCTGGGACATTTTGACATTTCGACAATCGAGGATTCCAAGGAGTAGAGATATCCCTTGCATTCTGATTTCACAAAACGTGAAAACCCAAAGGAATAGTTGCTAGGACATTTCAGGATTTTGGCAACCGGGGGTTCGAATGATGAAGGGATGGGACGCTTGACTTGTGAAGTCCCAACCCACGACATTTCGGCATTTCAACAACCGGGGGTTCAAAGGACAAAGGGACGGGATGCTTGACTTGTGAAGTCCCGACCCACAATATTTCAACATTTCAAAAACTGGGGGTTCGAAGGATGAAGGGATAGGACGCTTGACTTGTGATGTCCCGGTCCATGATATTTTGGCATTTCAGTGACTAGGGATTCGAAGGACAAAGGGACGGGACGCTTGACTTGTGGAGTTTTGGTCCATGAAAAGCGCCCTTTTTGGCTTAGCGCAAGGTCACGGCTCTTGGTCGTGTGTTGTGGGATCTCACGCTTGGTGCTTGGAAAAGACAACTGAGCATTTGTGGGGGACCTATGTGTTCATTCAAAGGATTCTAGTTTGGAACCAGAAGAGCCATTTCGGCTCCGGAATCAGAATATTCTGACCGGGAGGTCGCGCAACCCTTAAGAGGGATAGGGGGTCTACATCAACAAAAATATCACCGACTCATCATTCATAACCTTGAAGTAGAGGTTAGAATCATGTTTACTCTTGGTAAAGACCAAGCTCATCAGAAAACTGTTTATCCTTCCATACCAAGCTCTAGGAGCTTGCTTCAACCCATACAAAGTCTTCTTCAACTTACAGACATGAGTCTTCCTGTCTTCAACTTCAAATCCTTGAGGTTGTTCTATATACACTTCTTCTTCAATGACACCATTCATGAAAGCTGTCTTTACATCCATTTGGTGTAACTTCCACTTCATCTTAGCTGCAAGGGCTATGATGGTTCTGATCGAAGTGTATCTAGCTACAAGAGAAAATGTCTCTTCATAGTCAATGCCTTCCTTTGGGAAAAGCCACGAGCTACAAACCTTGCTTTATACTTCTCAATACTTCCATCAACAACATGTTTTATTTTGAAAATCCATTTGGAAGATACCACATCCTTGCTCTTCGGTCCGGGAACTATTTTCCATACATCATTTTTAATTATGGATTGGTATTCTTTTGTCATGGAATCTACCCATTCTTTCTTCTGAATGGCTTCTTCAAAGTAGGTGGGCTCCTTCTTTAAGAGATCACACATCAAAGCTATATAACTAGAGAATGTCTTAGGTCTCTTTACTTGTCTCGTGGTTCCTTCGGGAAAACCATACTTCTCTCCATCTTGAATAAGATCCCTAGCCCAAGTAGGATTTATCTTATGGGAGATTGTCATCTGATGAGGTCCTTGAAATTCTACTATGTCACGATCTTCTCGAATTTCCTCATCAAGGGAAGCTATGACTTCCCTCACTGGTTATGCAACTCTGGGAACCTCCCTCACTGATTCTGCAACTCTGGGAGCTACAGGTTCCTCTTCATATACTTCTTCAAGCTGGCATCTTCTTGATTTCTTGAGTTATGCATCTTCATCAAAGGTCACATCCCTGCTTATCTCAATATGATGGTGACCTGGTATATAAACCCTAAAGGCCTTGGAGACCTCAAAGTATCCAACAAATATTCTCTTCTTCCTGAAGGGTCCAGCTTGTTTCTCCTCTCTTTTGGAATATGTACAAACACTGGGCAACCAAATATTTTGAGATGGCTTACTTCTGGCTTCTTTAAAGAGAACATCTCTTCCGGGGTCTTGAACCCAAGTGCACTATGGGACAATCAGTTTTGTACATATACTGTTGTTTTTGTTGCTTCTGCCCATAAGCACATTGAAAGATCTTGATGATGAATCATGGTATTCATTGCTTCCATTATCATTATGTTCTTTCTTTCTGCTACACCATTTTGTTGAGGATTGTAGGGAGTGGTGAGCTCCCTCTTGATCCCGACATATTTTCAATAGTTTACAAACTCTTTTGAGGTGTATTCTCCTCCGTTGTATGACCTGAGTATCTTGATCTTTCTTTCAGAAATATTCTCTATCAGGGCTTTGAATTCCTTGAATTTATTGAACACTTCATCTTTTGATTTCAAAAAGTAAACCCAGGTTTTACGAGAATAATCATCAAGAAAAGATGCATAGTATACATACCCATTGATGGAGGATGATGGAATTGGGCCACACATGTCTGAGTGAATGAGTTCTAAAACTCATTTTGCTTTATTGTCTCTCTTCGGAAAAGGGTTCTTGATGTTCTTCCCTTGTGCACATCCATTGCACACACCTTCATGGTCAACCTTGAATTCTGGTAAACCTGTGATTGCCTTGCATACATACAGTAATGCCTTATAGTTTATGTGTGCTAATATTTTATGCCAAAGTTCACATGGATTCTAAATGGCGTGGGTCATGGCTGCTTCTGAGTGACCCTTTAGCTTATACAAGCCACCTTCTTCTTTTCCAACGATGATTGCTTCTTTCATGGTTTTTCCTTTAGCCCACATAAGAACTTCTCCATCTATAAAGGCAATTTTGAAGCCTTTATTTTCTAAAGATGATATGGAGAGTAGGTTCTATGTCAAACTTGGTACATAGAGTATGTCCTTCATCTTCATTGGAGTCCCTGAATTAAGCTTGTAGTTTGATTCTCCCACTTCCCTTAATAGGGTATTGATAATCATCTCCAAGTGTAACTTTCTGAGAATTTTTTTTTTCTGAAAGGCAAGAGAGAATATCTCTTTGACCTGTCATGTGCTTGGAAGCACCACTATCAATGAGCCAAGTGTCCTCTCCAGGTGATACTGATCCTGAGAGGGCCAAGCTTAAGACATAGTCTTCAATTCGTTCTCATATCATCTTTGCGGGTGGCTCCAGATCTTCAACTGCATGGGCATGGTGCCTCTTATTTTTCCTCTTGTATTCTTCTTGTCTAGCTGGAAAATGTCTTGCAATATGTCCCATATTGTCACAATGGTAGCATTGGCAAGATGAGTAGTCTCTTTCTTTTCTTTGTCCTTTCTTCTGGAATCTCTTAGGTTGAGATTCTTTTTGTATGAATTTGTTTTGGGGGTGAGACTCTTTATGGGTTTCTTTCTGGAAGTAAGACTTATTTTTTCCTCCTTTAGTGTGAGTAGCTAGGGCTTCATCTTCATCTCTAGATAGTAAAGCTTCTCTATTAGCTACTCTCGATTCTTCTTGAATACATTTTTCCCAAAGACTGTCGAAATTTAGTTTCTCCTTTCTAGCACAAATAGTTTGGATGAATGCATCCCAAGGTCTTATGAGACCATTAAGGGTTGCCATTATGAGTTAGTCTTCATATATAGTGTCTCCAATAGCTTCTAGTTGTTCTTTGAATGGAGATATTCTAGAGAAATATTCATGGATCACTTCTCCTTTCTGCATCCTTGTATTCATGAGTTGAGTTCTTAGATTCATCTTCTAGTTTATGTTCTTTCCTTCATATAACCTGGTTAGGGAATAAAACATTTATTTTGGAGTCTTATTTGAAGACACTTGAGGAATCAAGTGATCTTTGATAGAATCTGCAATGATTCGTTTAACCCTGATCGTGTCTGTTTGGAGCTTTGCTTTATCTGCATCATCGTTAGGTTCTGGTACTTCTTCTTTGACGAATCTTGTTAGGTCATTCTCTTCAAGAATGAGTCCAATCCTATACTTCCACACACGAAATTTTTCCACACCTTCTAGCTTGTCAACAAGCTTAGTGCTTGTAGACATCTTTTACCTAGAGCTAGGAAAAATGACCAAAAAATGAAAATGCTCAAAATTGAATTATGGACTTACTAGGAGGTGCACTTTGCTGAGGCGAGTAGCCTGGTGTGGTTAGATTTCATAAAATCCAACTTTTACCCCTCCAAACTTGATGAGTGGATTTATGGACTGGTGCTTCTAGTTTTCTGGTACTTTGGTACTTCTGGTACTCTAGTTTTCTAGTACGTTTGTTACTTTGTGAAAACTAGGGTTTCATTTTCTAAGAGATCTAGCCACTGAAAAGTTGCGCTGAGGATGACAAAGTGATCCTTGAGGAAGGAAACACTTTTCTAGATGGTTTTGGGGTTGAAATGCTTCTTATATAAAAATCCCTAATTTGCATGTACAACAACAATGATGTTTTTCTCTTTCTCTTGTGAAAGATGCTCTCTTCAGCTTTGCTCTGATACCATGTTAAGGTTTAAGTTATTATTAGGTTTATTTTCATTTCATTAGATAACCATAGAATAAATAGGATCACTGATAAATACACAATCACAAGAGACACATTATTTATCCTGGGAAACCCTCATGGGGGAGAAAACCCTGCAAAAACTTCCTTAATATAGATAGCCAATACAATGCCAAGAGATAACTCAAACAAATACAAAAATTACTCTCCAAAGAATGTGCCTCTCTCTCTCTCTTCCTTCTTCTCCAACTACAGCTCCGAACTTGCACTCTGATGAACAAGTGAGTGTGTGTCCAAATGAGGCGCTAGCCTCTTTATTTATACAATCTGGCACGTGTGGACGGAGATGTCTTTTCACTTGCAGGTCCGACTTCTTATTCTGGGTGGTTATAACCACCTTTAATATATTTTGGGGATGACTTCTCATTATGCCTATTACAATTAGGGTTTGACCAATCCAAAAAAGGGGATTTGGTCATTTACAATACTCGACATGATCAATCCACAAAAGGGGATTGATATAATGAATAATACACCAATAATAATTAGAATACTCTTTGCAGTTACATTATTTCAACACTTCCAAGTAGGGCACGGTTTCGTCGATTGAAAAACAATTGCACTCATAATTGTGGACCAATTATGGTGGGGCTCGTGGTCTTCCCATGGTCCCTTGTGCAGTTTGTATCATGCACAATGCATAATGATGAGGGGGGCCTTGGTATGATTGATGTGGAAAACCAAGGAAACATTTTGGCTACTAAATGGGTGGTTATTTGTTTGGAGGGATCATCCCCTTGGAAAGTTTAAATGCGACACATATTGATTTCAGCCTAGCATGTTCACAAAATAAAGGAACTATTCGGTTTATGTGATATCATTTCTTATCCTCACAATTTTCAAATTTCAAGTCCTTCATCTTCAAGACTATCTGGACAGCTTGGAGGAGAGTCACAAGTTTGGTAATTCGTTGGGAGTGGTCAGGTAGTAGGATCAAGTTGGGATTTGGATAGGAGGCCAATTTGGAGTTGGAAGCGAGTGGGTACTTGCATATCTAACCTCCCTCATTTTTAGGCAAGGAGGCTTAATGAAGACAATATTTTCTTAAAAAGAGATATTTGGGATTCCAAATATTGCTCTTGGAAGACCTGGTGTTCAGTGGCTAGGGAGTTCGCATTGTCTTGTGCATATCAGCCTACCTTGATGGAGATTATTGGGCTCATACCCAAGAAGGATATTTTTAAGATGAATATTGATATGAACGATCCCTTTTAGCAAGATTGCAAGTGGAGCTTTGGACGTCCCTTGGCTCAGTATAATTTTCATAAGCTCTTCTCCATTCTACATCAATGACATGAATTAGGTCCAGATCTCAATGCCAGGTGGATTTCTTTGGATGTAGAGAGCCACTGGATTCGACGGTTGCATGAGGTATGGTCAATTAGATTTTCTTGTAAGCTCAGGGTTTTTGCTTGGTTGGTGATCTACCAAGGTCTCCCCTCCAAGCCTGGCTGGCCAAAACTGGTCTTTCTGATGGTTTTCCCCTCTTATTTGAAGTCAAAATCATTGAATCACATCTTGTGGGAATGTTTATTTGCAAGATATTGTTGGGATCAAGTTCAATCTTAGTTAGCAAACATCCTTCAGGAGCATTTCAATTGGTAAGAAGTTTTGTTTGGTAATTCCAAATATGTGATCCAAGATTCCTTGGCTAGTATTTGGCACTATTTGAGAGTTTCTTCTTTGTATATAATTTGGAAAATTCGTTGCAAGTTTGTTTTTGATAACGAGATTAGTTCTCAATCAGATTTTTGTCAATCATGGTGAGATGAGGTACATATGTAACTCCAAGCAAAAGGGGCATTATTGATTAAAGATGTTAAATTGTTACATCTAACTGCTTATTTTGATTTTATAGTTGCTTTAGTATCCCTTTGGAACATGATATGATGTTCATTGTATATATCCTTCTATCTTTTTGATGTGTTGTTAGAAATAGGGAAAAAATTGAAACAAGAATGCCTTTTTAAAAAAAATTGGATTACTAGATCAACATAAAGAATAAAACATACAAACATATCTTAAGAAAATAAAATTTATGAGTTAGGAAATAACTTTTAACTTACCTCCTGAATCAATGAGAAATTTACATGTTGCAACTGTGATGTAGCCTCTGTAAGTATGCTCAGATTTAGTTTAGGTTCATAGATCAAACCTCTAGGGAGGTTTGATCTATGTCAAAGAGAACTATGGAACAATTTTTCCATAGATAGGAAACCCCAGAGAAAACAACAATAAACAATAATCATAACAACAAATAACCCCATCAAGAAATCCTCTAATAAACAGTGATAGCACAGGAAAGAGATCTGGACAACAAGGAAAACATCCACAAGAAGATCCTCACACAGATCTAGGACAACAAGTAGATCATCCACAAGAAGATCCTCACACAGATCTAGGGTAGCAAGTAGATCATCCACAAGGAGAACCTCACATAGATCTAGGACAACAAGTAGATCATCTAGGACAACAAGTAGATCATCCACAAGAAGATCCTCACACAGATATAGGACAAGAAGTAGATCATCCACAATAAGAACCCTCAAATCCTGACAGCTGAGTAAACTCCAACAAAAAACCCTCTTACTCGGAAAAACTAGACTACACACAGAGAAACCCCCACAGGGGACTCAAAATAATATAAGCGACAGCTAGAGGAGGTATGCACAACCACGAAGGGTTCCAAGAAAGAAGTCGTGACTCCTCCACACAAAGATCCGAGACCAGAGAGGGGAACGGAAACCATAAGGCAGGCCCGACAACTAGATAAGGGGTAGATATGAAACTGAAGACAGGTCTGGAAGCTTGGTGATGAGAAGATCTGGAACCAAAGATAGGTCTGGAAACACTTTACACCACATCTAGCAACCTCAACAAATACTATAAACTTCCAGCCAATAAAAAAATAGCATAACTGAACTTGACAAGGAAAAGGGAGGCCACATCAACAGGAGAGAACAATCATTGAGGTGGTCGCAGCTAGGAGGATGACAGAGTAAGTGTATGTGGAATTCTAGGGGGGTAGGGACTTATTTATAGTTACGGAGAGGGGTTAGGGCATTACAATTAAGATTAAATATTTGACATTTAATTAATACAAATATTAATTAAATTGTCAATTAATAAATTAAAACCCTAATCTCAAAAATAAAACCCTAATCACAGAAATAAAATCCCCATCACATAAATCAGGATCCCCATCACATAAAACAAGAGGGAAAGAAAAACAATAAGGGGTTTCCTTTTAAGACAAAGTCAAAGGGTTTTACATAATGGAAAAACATGTCCACATGAGTCTCATAGTGACCTATAAACTTTATCATCACTGCATAAGAGGGTACATCAATAATATGGTCATGTCCATCTTCATAGGCACTCCTAGGTCTCATGGACCATCTCGGGAGAGAGGAAGAGGATCACACATCAACACATCTTGGTATTACACCAAGACCTACTTGGTCAAAGACCCGTTTTCTCCAGAACACATCTGGGGGCCCTAAAACACATCTTGGGTCTTATCCACAAAGGTACAAGACCAAGGATCAACCCATGCATTAAGCAAGGGTTCCCTGGAACACGTCCAGGGGCCCTAGACACATCTAGGGACTTATACCAACCACCAAGGAACATATCCAAGGATCAATCTAGGCACTGAGCAAGGATTCCCTGGAACATAGCCAGGGGCCCTAGACACATCTAGGGACTTATATCAACCACCAAGGAACATATCCAAGGATCAATCCAAGCACCAGGGAAGGATTCCCTGGACCACATCTAGGGGCCCTAGACACATCTAGGGACTTACTGCTTGGTCCAAGACCAAGAACCCCAATCATATATTGGGGGGCCTCACAAGGGTCTTTTTCCATGGCTCTCATTGCTTGGTCTCATACCAAGAAACTCCAAGAGTGTGTTGGGGGCCCTAGTCCATAGCCAGGGTCTTTTCCATCCTCTGAAGAATGGCTCTTGAAGATGCACTAATTTCAACACTCCCTCTCAGCAAGAGAGGCATTCCCAACAAGATTGTCTCGAAAGTACACATACTTTGTCAATGACAGAGGCTTGGTCAAAATATCTGTGGTTTGTTCCACCGTCAGAACATACTGAATTTTGAGAATGTTCTTATGCATTATGTCCCGAACATAGTGACATATCATCTCAATGTGTTTGTCATGAAAACACAGGAATCACAAAGAGTTTTACACAACTCTTTTTATCACAATGGATTACTGTGGGTTCCAACTCAGCACTGAAAAAATCTGAGAGTAGATTTATGAGCCACGTTGCTTCTTTATTGGCTGCATTTGCAGTAATGTATTCTGCCTCTGCAGTGCTCTAGGCTATGGAACCATGTTTCCTGCTAGACCAGGAGATCATAGTTGAACCCAAGTTGAAACAATATCTGGAAGTACTCTTTCGGTCCACTATACTGCCCATCCAATCTGAATCTGTATCCATGAAGCATTACACCTCCACTGAAGTGTATCTAATCCCATAGGCTATAGTCCTACAAATATATCTCAGAATATGTTTAACAACAACCATATGAATATGCATCGATTCACACATGAACTGGATGAGGGCATTCACTGCATGATAAATATCCAGTCTGGTATGTATAAGATACATCAAGGACCCAATGAGGTCTTCTAGATCTGAAACTGTAGCTTGATCTTGTAAATTCTTCAGTTTATAAATCATTAGTGTGGATATGGACTTACAATCCAACATGCCAAGTCTGCGGAGCATATAAATTGCATACTTGCTCTTGTGAGAGAAATATCTCACCTGGTTTCTTCCACACCTCTAAGCTCATAAAATAATGCAAAAGAACCAAGTCTTTCATTTCAACTTCTGTTGAATAGCTCCCTCTTATTCCAAGCTATCAAAATTTCCTTTCCTGTAAGGAACATATCATCCTAAGATAACAGGATGATTCTATACAATATTTATATAAAGATTGTGATCTACAATACTCTTGGTGAAACGAAGACTCTGTAGAGAAACTGTCAATTCTTCCATACCAAGCTCTCAGAGCTTGCTTCAATCTATGGGATTCTTTCCCATGGATTATGAACCCCTCAGGTTGTTTGATATAACCTCTTGATCAACTTAACCGTTAAGAAAATCAGTCTTAATATCTATCTAGTGAAGTTTTCAATCAAAAATTGCGGCAAGAGAGATAATGATCCTGATGGAAGTAATATGGAAAATAAGAGTAAGGATATCATCATAGATAATCCCTTCTTTCTGAGAGAAGTCACGAGTCACAAATTTAATCTCAATACTGCCATCTGCTGCATGTCATGGCCTAACTCACATACCGGGACTGCTCCCTCTGAGTCTCATAAAATGTTTGCATCACTGTATGTGTCAACTGGCTCCCTCTGAACCCACAAGATCCTATGACTCTGATCTAGTGTCGTATCTATGCAATATGTACTTGGTTTCGGTACCAAGTTTAATATGAAAAGTTGAGTCAGACTTTTACCAAGTTATGCTTCTGTCATGTGACCTCACAAACTGCAGGATACATATAACATAAAACAAGTAGCCTTATTGAGTTCTTAAACTAGCTTGGGATGAAGACACACATGTCCTTTGCAACCTGCTACTAGCTGTAGTTATCTGGGGCATATTTGTGTAAGCAGTAATTGTTAGTTCAAGTAACCGTCCTACTAGCTTGATGTTTATGTAGGACCCCTTTTTATAAGGGTTTTGTTCCTGAACAGAGTTACTTGATCAAAGTGGACTTTGAACACAATCTCAAAGATTCTACAACAGAAAATCAAGGATCCACCAAAAATAAAGAACACTAGCCTCCATATTCTCTTAACAAGAAATCTCTCTCAGCTAGCATTGGTCACTCCACCAATAATCCAAACAAGTTTACTTTGGCATCCAAACTTGCATCCCACAAGTGTACAAGAGAATAAATAAGATAGTCTTTCATTATCCCTGGCTGAGCCCATTCTTTTAGACCTTTTCTAAAGAACATTATGTTAATAACATGTTTATTAACATTGTGGGCAATTAAAATTGAGTCAATGCCTACAGGCTCTAAAATTGAATCAACACCCTAGCATCCACATTAGAAAAAGGAAATAAATTAAATAAGACTATATTCTATAGTGATTTTATTCTCGACCAAAAAATGCCATCTGTCAAGAACCATTGTAGTGAGTTTATGGTTGCCTTTCTGGTGGATCAATTATGATTAAAATTCAAATTCTTAACCATTCAACACAAGTACGGAGATAATTTATTATCTTTTCCAATCAGAGCCATCTGAAGCTAAGTACCCAATGAATGTCATAGTTGAAAACGTATCATCCTCCCCTTAAGCAATCTAAAGTGACCAACTGTGAGGAGCTTCTGTATTTCTGTCATTAATTTTTTTTTATTGGATTGTTCTTAAGGTTTAAGACTTGACTAAAAAACGTGCATCACTTGTTTTGATAACATTAACCGACAGAGGTTCATTAAAGATGAGGGAAACAAGTTTAGTCGTTGGTTGGTGGTATCCTATATCTTTCAATGGATAAGAAACATTTGATATATCTGGTTGTGGAAGTATCCAATGATATAGATTATAAATGGAAGATTCCCAGAATGTAAATCAAATCCACAAAAGACCATTTTCGGGGCTGTTTTGGCCATCAATAAAAAGGGATTTGACAGCATGGTTGTAGAGAATGATCAACATTATCTTCAACAGATACCATGCCTCATCAACATACGGGCATGCATTTCAATGGCTTGGAACAATTTAACAGTGATTTAATGTTGAACAAGGGGTCACTGTTGGGATAGATCACAAGTCTGTTTTCTTTGCATATTTCACTGAGAATCAGGGGCAACTTTGCACTTTTCCAGCATACAGTTCAGATCTGAATCTGGAACTCAAGGAAGGATCCTTTACAAGAAGAAAGTGGTGGCTACTACCATAGAATAAAGACTTACTGGATTGATATACAAAGCTCCAGAATCTAAATAATGACACCATTACATGAGCTATCCCACAACAGGTGTTAGATTGCATGATGACTTGGAAAAGGCAATTTCAAAGGCTAATACATACAGATCGATGGTCTATATTGTTTCAAATCAGCAGAGGAGATTTACCTATTAGAGGGCAAAGGTTCATGAGTAATCCACCGCAAAATAGAAAAATCTAGGTCCAAGGGATCGTCCAACTACCAATCCTCAACATGTGTGCAATAAACCCTATGCTTCAGAGGTCTACCATCTTCATTATGTTCTAGGCATCTAGATACATATGATTTAATTTGGGTTTCAATGACTACTGATCAGTAAACCCTATGAAGTGGATCTACACGAGCTCAAGTCTACAACTCTTGATCTCCTTTCATGCCCCAAGCTCTGAAACCATGTTAGAAATAGGGAAAAAATTGAAACAAGAATGTCTTTTTCAAAAAGAATTGATTACTAGATCAACATAAAGAATAAAACATAGAAACATATCTGAAGAAAATAAAATTTCTGAGTTATGAAATAACTTTTAACTTACCTCCTGAATCAATGAGAAATGTACCTGTCACAAGTGTGATGTATGCCTCTATAAGTATGCTCAGATTTAGTTTAGGTTCATAGATCAAACCTCTAGGGTTTGATCTTTGTAAAAGAGAACTGTGGGACAGTTTTTCCATAGATAGGAAACCCCAAAGAAAACAACAATAAATAATAATCATAACAACAAATAACCCCATCAAGAAACCCTCCAATAAACAATGATAGCATAAGAAGGAGACATGGACAACAAGGAAAACAACCACAAGAATATCCTCATAGAGATCTAGGACAACAAGTAGATCATCCACAAGAAGATCCTCACACAGATCTAGGACAACAAGTAGATCATCCATAAGGAGAACCTCGAATAGATCTAGGACAACAAGTAGATCATCTAGGACAGCAGGTAGACCATCCACAAGAAGAACCCTCAGATCTGGACAACTGAGTAAACTCTAACAGAAAACCCTCTTACTCAGAAAAACTGGACTGCACACAGAGAAACCCCCACAGGGGACTCAAAATACTCCAACCGATAGCGAGAGGAGGTATGCACAACCACGGAGGGTGCCCATAAAGAAGTCGCGGCTCCTCCACACAAAGATCCAAGAACAGAGAGGGGGACGACAACCATAAGGGAGGCTCGACAACTAGATAAGGGGCATATATGGAACTGAAGACAGGTCTGACATCTTGATGAGGAGCAGATATGGAACAAAAGACAGGTCTGGCATCACTTTACACCACATCCAAGAACCTCAACAAATACTCTAAACTTCCAGCCAATAAAAACATAGCAGAACTGAACTTGACAAGGAAAAGGGAGGTTGCATCAACATAAGAGAACAATCACTGAGGTGGCCGCAACTAGTAGGAGGATGAGAGAGTAAGTGTAAGTAGAATGATAGGGGGGTAGGGTCTTATTTATAGTTAGGGAGAGGGGTTAGGGAATTAAGATTAAATATTTGGCATTTAATTAATAAAAATATTAAATTGTCAATTAATAAATTAAAACCCTAATCTCATAAATAAAACCTTAATCACATAAATAAAATCCCCATCACATAAATCAAGATCCCCATCACATAAAACAAGAGGGAAAGAAAAAAAACAAGAGGTTACCTTTTAATACAAAGTCAAAGGGTTTTACATAATGGAAAAACATGTCCACATGAGTCTCATAGTGACCTATAAACTTTATCATCACTGCATAAAAGGGTACATCAATAATATGTTCATGTCCATCTTCATAGGCACTCCTAGATCTCATGGACCATCCCGAGAGAGAGGAAGAGAATCACACATCAACACATCTTGGTATTACACCAAGATCTGCTTGATCAAAGACCAGTTTTCCCCAGAACACATCTAGGGTCTTCTCCACCAAGGATGAACCCATGCATTAAGCAAGGGTTCCCTGGAACACGTCCATGGGCCCTAGACACATCTAGGGACTTATATCAACCACCAAGGAACACATCCAAGGATCAATCTAGAAAGTGAGCAAGGATTCCCTGGAACATAACCAGGGGCCCTAGACACATCTAGGGACTTATATCAACCACTAATGAACATATCCAAGGATCAATCCAAGCACTGGGCAAGGATTCCCTAGACCACATTGAGGGGCCCTAGACACATCTAGGGACTTACTGCTTGGTCCAAGACCAAGAATCCTAGTCATATATTGGGGGCCCTCACAAGGGTATTTTTCCATGTCTCTCACTGCTTGGTCTCATAACAAGAAACCCCAGGAGTGTGTTGGGGGCCCTAGTCCACAACTAAGGTATTTTCCATCCTCCAGAAAATGGCTCTTGCAGCTGCATTAATTTCAACATGTGTTGCTAGATGTTGATGTAAATATTTTCCTGTATATATAAGAAGTATCTTTTACAACAAAAAAATGTGATCCTAAATAAGTGGATGACTTCAATCTTATGATGTATCTCTCTATGTAACTCTATCTCTTAAATTAACTCAAAAACCATAGCAAGCAAGATTAAAGGAGTCTTCTCAAAAATTATCTCAGAGGAATAATTTGGGTTCTTACACCACAGGAAAATTCATGATGATGTGGGTATTTCCCAAGAAGATTTACACACAACCAAGAGGAAGAAGTTGCCAACTATGCTAATGAAACATGATTTGGCTAAAGATTTTGATGAGGTCAATTGGATGTATTTAAGGCTATTATTAATCCAAATAGGAATGAGCATCCAAATTGTGAAATGGATCTTGGGATGCCTACATTCATCTTCATTTGCAATGGTGATAAATGGATCAGCCTTGAGATTTTTCTATGTTTTGAGAGGGATAAGGCAAGGTGGTCCAATGTCCCTGATTCCTATTCCTATTGGTGGAAGAATGATTGAACCAACTAATAGCAACATACAAAAGAGATGGTTATGTCAAAGGAATAAAAATTGGGACCTAAATATCATTGTCCCATCTATTATTTGTTGATGATACCATTCTTTTTGGTGCAGGCACTAGAAGAGAAGAAAAAAAATTGAAAAAAGTCCAAACTTATAAAGCAAAGGAACATGGATGGAGGTGAATATTATCAAATATTCTATATTGTTCAATGGTTTAGAAGACAAAAGAGAAAGGCAATGTAAGTTAATTCTCCCTTTCAAATCCATTCCCTTCGATGATGTAGTAAAATATCGTGATTTTCAATTAAAGCGAAATGATTGAAGTTTAGGGACTGACCATGGTGGTATGAACAAATATAAAAGAGTGACACAAACTAGTGCTACAAATGGTTGTCTTGAGGAGACATGCTAACATTAGTGAATTATGTTCTATAAAGAATACCAATGTATTGGCTTTCAGTATCACACACTCCAAAGGGCATCTTGGAAAAAATAAGAAGAAAGTGCTTTAGCTTCCTCTGGATAGGAAAAAGGGAGGAGTAAATCCCTTTGGTGAAATGGAGGAAGTTGGCTAGACTAAAGAAGATAGTGGATGGGATATCATTAACATATACATGTTTGAATTGGCTTTAGAAACCAAAACTTTATGGAGATTGTTGCATAATGAAGAATTATGGGGTAGATAATATAAGATAATTATATTAATGTCCAACAAATGACCACAAAGTAGGTCAATAGGACTGTTGAGTACAATGATGTCAATACAAAGTAGGGGAACCAAAATGTCTCCTATGTAAAGAGAAAGAAGTAATGTAAAGCATGAGATCTATGCTAAAACATGGAAAACCCTCGACTCTGAGTGTCGGCGGCTACAATGGGAGGGAGATGTACAGAGGGGTTTGTCTGTCTCCTTTGTAAAGAGAAAGAAGTAATGTAAAGCATGAGATCTATGCTAAAGAATGGAAAACCCTCAACTCTGAGTGCGGACGACTACAATGGGAGGGAGATGTACATAGGGGTTTGTCCAAGTGACCTACACAAACTATCTATAAATGTCATCCTTGATGATCCTGTTCAACTCCTGCCTAGAAGTTAGGAGGTGTCCAGGTAAATCCATGGAGTATCTGAATGAAGTTGATCCATCAAAATACCAATAGACTCCAAAAGGGATGAGACCCCTGCAAACCAACACCTAGTGCGACCTATTTCAACCACGAGGACTAGATAAGGAAATGGACTCTGATGAACCATATGCCAGATATGAGTACCTGTCTCGGCCTGTCACTAAATCAAGGAAACTCTGAATGCGGTGCATAAGAGAAACCAGGAGGAAAATAGTCTCAAGCCAGAAGGGTCAGGCACTAAACTCTGCAAGGATGATGTGATGGGGTACTGACTACTTACATATGATGATGCATTGAAGGAGAAGGATCTGCAGTCACTCAACTAAAGCCCAATTAGTCTAAAGTAAACAAGGCCCCCAAACCTATGAACCATAGAGAACCGTGGGCCTAATAAGGGAGTCCATAAGAAACATCTTGAATGGAATGTCCTAAAAACGATCCTAGAAATAATGTCTCTCAAGAGCAACTAAGGATCCATAACCTTTGTTTACACTAGGTTGGAGAGCATGTCAAAGGTTGAAGCGAGACCCTAAGAATTATACCCCCTAATAAGTATAAGTTTTGACGATCTAAATCTCCTATCCTATGAAAAAGAAATGGTGGTCTAACAGAACCTTCGTTGACCCCTTGAAGATCATCACCTTGGTTTTACCCAAATTGTCTTATCTCATTTGAGCTAAAAAACATGTTGGATGATGCAGTTAGGTATCATAATTTCTTGTTCCTTTCTCTGACTCTCAATAGACACATTTTTTTACCCTTTTAATAAATTAAATATTATTATATTCATTTGGCTCATACCCTGATCTGCTCTACCTCGCCTTGCCTTCCCTTATTTCCTTTTAAACTAAATGTGGCTATTATTATATTAGAGCGTGAATTCATCTCATCCAACATGAGCCAATTGGAACAACTAGTTGAGTTCATCATCTTTGTGTCTTGAAGAGAAGAGATTTGAGGTGAATTTACTCCCTTAAGTACACATTCCAATATTTCTCAATTTTCAACGAATAATGTTGTTTGTTTAGAACTTATTGCATATGTCTCTTAATCGTTCCAAGATGGTGTTGGGTTGGTTCATAATTTAGCAAGATGGCATGAAATGGAGAGGTGGTAAAACTTTTCTTATTTTCTTCTAATTCCTGGAGTGAATTCATCTCATTCCAATCCAACTCTAGTGGCTACTTTGCAAAGACAAACATATTCCAAGAATGAATTAAATTAAAGGAATATTCGTAAATTAATATAAATAATGTCGAAAATATAAAAAATAAACAGGATGTTCATACACTTCAACAAACAAATTATCCGCCATGATACCATAATGTAGAAAACCGTGATGGAATCGCCTCTTTTGGAAAATATATTAATTTGATGGAAGGAAAATGCTCTGGTGAAGTCATATCAATGGGCTCCAAGTGTAATGAGAAGGCGTGATAGAAATATATCCCACCACACCACTAGAAACAAAAGTAGGGAGGCTATCTTGGAGGTCATCCAGGGGCTCCTAGGTTGCGATCATGTTCATGCCAGGGGAGTGGACCCAATGGAGTACATCGCTTAGGATGTTCAATGGAGTCATTGGAGGCTTGTAGGAGGAGCATTAGACACACCTCCTAGAGTGCACTTGCTTTTAGATCCTTGCTTGTGGACATCGTCACCTTTGAGCTCAACATGTGTATTGTTAGAGTGTAGCACTCCATATGTGTGAGTGTACTCCATATGTGTGAGAATACTTGTGTCACTGTAGGTTTCTTATAAGGGGATAGACCCACGTATGTATTGTTGGCCTCCCTTACCTCTCATATATATAGAGGAAGAAGAGAAACTAATCATAATTATGTACCTGTAATGAATAAAGATTTGAAAATAGTACACAATGTTCTTCAGTGTGTTTTATGCAATTCCTCCAGGTGTCACTACTCGAAACCTCTCAGAAAATGATTTATAGAAAAAATAACATACCTTGTTGAATTCTAGCTTATTCTAGAGAGCGAACTTGTAGAGCGTGCCCCACAAAGAATATTTGTTGTATGGATCTGAAAATTTTACATAGAATTCTACAGACTGTACTCTAACCAACACATTTGGTCTTACTAAATTTGGATCTGTTATGAAGAAGTTATGACGTTTTTACTCGAAACACATGTTCTAGACTAGTTTCAGGACTAGCCACAAACCCTATTTTCCATGGAGTGTAACTCCAAAAATACAACGACCCACAAGTTGAAATTTGTAACACATCTACTTGGATATGTTTCATCAATGGCTTCCCAATTTCACGGTCTAAACCATTCTAGAAAAAAATTTATTGTGAAAATGGTGAGATGACATGTAAATAACATACCTTATAAAGCATCATCAAAAGAATTTATCCTCCCTTGAATTTCGACCTTCTTTACTTCACCTTCCCTCTGAAATTTGGCTTAGATATCCTTTGGTTACCTCAGTCACCTGTAGATATTCAATATGCTCAAGTGTGATTGAAATGAGAGAGCCTTGCCTCTTATTTATGCTTTCATGTAACTTCCTTAGAAGCATCCTCTAGACCACTTTGTCCACATAGTCACTTGTGTCCAACTTTGCCCAATTTGTCGCTTGTCCATATATCCAATAGCCACTTGACTACTTAACCCATTTTCCTCATTTTAGAGTTAACCTTCTTATAACCACTTTCCATAATTAGAAAGTTCTCCATTACTTTATTATTTAAATAATCCCCCTTGANTCACTTTATTATTTAAATAATCTTCTTTGACTTTGTCACTTCAATTTATTATTTAAATAATTTCTTTTTGCAAGCACTTTGACTTCTTTGACCTTTTGGGACTTCAAGCCAACATATGAGGGTCCTCCAACTTCGTAAGGCCATAAATCTCAAACCATGAGGAGTTATGTGACATTACGCATACCACCAGAAATGGCATGACATGTACTATCCATCTAGAATAGTCTTACCTGCAAATATATCAAAACTCATACCATTATACATCAAACAAACTTGGTTCCATTACCCAAACTTTTGTGCTACTGGAATTCGCTACCGGATTTTCTTCAAGGTTGACATCAATGACAACCAACCTAATTAATCAACAAGTATTTGGTGAGAAAAAAATGTCATTTATTGGGCCAATGAGAAGATCTCTTTGAAAAATCCTAGTCATAGTGTGATCAACGAAAAAAAATTTATATTTGAAAATATAACATTCAAACTTGTTTTTTGATAATTTAATGAATCTATAGATAAATTATCCAAGGAAAACCTACTCCTATAAGAAAGGTCATTGGTTATAGTTGAAACAAATGAAAAAGGATCTCTCCTTGAAGAGACCTCCTTCAACTTCTAAAAAATTATTGTACTTGTTGTTTTTCTAGAATTGAGGATGATTATATGCAACTATCTTTGAAAAAAGTGTTGTAGTTTATTAGCTTAAGCCAAATTATGATGGAAGGTTGTATATGAACTCATCTTGACTGTAGGCTAAACGATGCTTCTCAACAAATCTCTCTTTCTTTTGCAACAAAAAAAAGACATTGTCTTTTGTAGTTTCATAATACACATCAAGTTGTATATTTTTGATTTCATCTAGAATAT